>VXAB01008768.1:0-69357 GCA_013399175.1 Odontophorus gujanensis | reverse complement strand
GGGGGGGGGGGGATCTCTTTCTGGAAATCTGTACCCCAGTACAAACACTGACTACTCAAGCAAAGTGTGACAGGCTCAAGCCCTTTGGCTGCCCTACTTCATGTTCCATTTCTCTACCTAAAGAATTAACAATAGAAAAGCACCAGAAAGCCATTATCTTCAACATGGCAAAAGGAAAAAGGATAATTAGCTCCTACAGGCAGTATAATGAAAGTGTGGAAACAAATCTTCTGTTGCAGGAGGGAGATAAATTAAAGACTGTCTTGCAGGACCAAGTAATCAGTAAGAGCCAAAAGTAATATAAATTGTTGCCTTTACCAATTTTGGCTTCAAGAGGTGTTGAGGGCACCCATGTGTTAGTCTAACCAAGTCTCAGTAAGTATTCTGCAAACGCTGTATTTTAAAAGATAGATTCTTGCAGTTATCAGTCGGGTTAAAAACTCAGATACAGGTCTCCACAGGAGAGCTCACCTCCAGAACTACTGAATTCCCACATTACTATGGGACCAGTAAGAACATCTCTCTCAGTATCAAGGAGGTGGATGTTTGCTTAGGCTCCCCTCAGAACACAATTCTCTTGCTTCTGTCAAAAAAAACCTTTGGGGTGGATGAAACTTAGTAGTGAAAGGCAAAATTAGGAAAGAGGTGGTGTCCAATTTTTACATTTTCAATCATTGTCACTATGAACTTGAAAAAATAATTCAAGTACATTACAGACAAACTTTTGGGAGGTTCTGGGAAGAGTTTAAATCTGTTTTGCTAAAGTTAGACTTCCTGGGAAGAGTCCAGCTGGTCAATGAAGTCATGTGCAATGACTATGGGGAAGTAACATGCATTTGGCCTGTGACCACTCCTCTCATCTGGACATGAACCCGAACACAGAACATAACATTTCCTCCTAGTTCCTCATCCACAAATATCTTAAATTGCAAGCAAAGTTCTTAAAATCATGACATGAGCTACAAAATTAAAATTTATTATTTTACAATAATTGGTGCTTAAAAATTGCTACTACTACATAAACATTGCATTTGCTTAGCTTCCTGATATTTATTTTTCAACTTTTTTACTCTTAAGCCACTGTGATATGAAGCTTTTTCTTCCAATCTTGAAGTCCAGATTTTTAGGTAATCACTTCAATACAAGAGCTCAGGGATCAGAAGAAAAGAGCCTTCTATAGTATAAAAGTTAGTGCAAAATAGCAGTAGGTATTAATGAAATTGATAAGATTTGGTAATGAATTTGGACATTTTATAGCATGCAAACCAAGAGTATCTCCTCAGTTCCCATTCTCCCATGCTTCCACTCCCCCTATTTGATCAACTTATTCTTCAACATTTTTTTTTGCTGATAGAAAGTAGAAGTGGTAATTAAATTAAAATGTATGTACTCAAACAAGTCAGAGTAACTTTATGTTAAAAAAACTGAACAACATCCCAATCTTGCTCATGCTAATTTGTTGTATTTCTATTTTTAAACTCATATACATTGCTTGCTATTTTTAGTTCACGCTTCAGACTCTGAAGTCACCTTTCAATCTGCAGTTAATATTGTAACTTGGAAGCCACTCATAATTACTTGGCAGAATTAACCCTTAAATGGCTATTTTGCACTGTGACCTTTTATATCCATTTCATATTCTTGGTAGCATGAGATATATGGTGTTGTGAATTAAGAAAAATGAGAATGACAGGAAAAAAAGGGTATACCATTCTGAAGAGAAGTGAAATGGGGATAAAAATTTTATGAAACAGGAAAGTTTTGTTAGAAAGAAGTTAAACAAAAAACTGCACACAAAATGGACTTAAAACTCAGAAGTAAAACGGATATTTATCTACTAGATATATAAATACACACATATATAAGGACTAAATTTCATGATTTTTTTTTCAAAATACATCACTTTTAACAGTTTGTAGAAGGATAATCATTTTAATAGACATACTAAATAACTGTTTGTGTGATTATGTGTCTATGAAGACAATAGCTGTAACAGGTATATCACTGTAAATGTGATCTATAATAGGGCTAAAGTATATTTTTCTAATTTAAAAATTTGATTTTTTTTCTGTTACCAAGTTATTGCTAGAACTATTTTAAAAGAAACTATCAATTATTCAGTAAATGGCTTAGAAAAGTGGTTTAGAGAATATTCAGAATAGTTGATGACTGATAAGTGAAAACAAAATAATAAAACAGCTACTTTTTGATGCAATCTTATATTAAATAACATTTAAGAATTAAATTTTTATTTTTTTTTTTTTAGTCAGTAGAAGTATAACATACATTCTAGTAATTTTTTGGAAGAAAGATACCTGCAGCTGCTGTCTTTATATATTGATATCTACTTCTTATAAGCTTAGGTATAGTAAATAACTGAAACATTGATAAGAAATGTTTATGCTCAGTATTTTCCCACACATTATACTGTATGATACTTCAATATATAAATAACAATATTCTATATATATAAAACCATATTTCTACTTACCCAACAGACAGAAACGGCTCCTTTGATTCAAGTCTGTCAAGCAAATAACATGAGTTTAATATATAATTCAATTCTAAAACGTTCATAAGATTAATTTAAAATGAGCACTCTCGATACGAAATTCATTTGGAGATGAATGCATAATCTGAAAACCATAGAATATCATGACCCATTATTTTAGGAGCTTCAGTTTAAAGGAGCTCCATTTACTTAACTGAACTTTGGTTTAGCAATCATTTATGAAGCAGAACATCTAAGCCCTTTAAACCTCAGTGATTCAAATTATTTTAGTGTAGCCAGACTAAGTTATGTCTTCTTTTATTTTAATATAATTTTTTCCCCCTTAATGGAAGTGTTTCAGGAAAGATGATGAATCATTTATTTTTAACTGTAAACATAACATTTAGTATGTGTTTAAATATGTTCCTGATTTTCCTTATTTGATGGTTTCCACACCCTTTTTTTTTTTTTTTTGCTTTTTGATATATTCAATTTCTGTAAGATGCACTTTTCTTCATTCTAAGAAATTGTAGATCTGCCACAACTGCACTGAAGCTGATGTCTTCAGTTTGGTAAATGTAGAACTGTGTACAGTTCCAATAAATTTTGTAAAAAATGTCATTCTCAAATGACCTGCCATTACTGCTGTCTCTGTGAGGAGCTGCATGGTAGACTCTTCAACTGGTAGTTTCCAGCCAACAAGGATGAATTTAAAAATACTCATCTATATTATTTTACTCTTTTGGCTCCACTTACTGCACCTGGAAGTAATAACTCCTATTTATTTCAATGGAAGCTAAAAGAGATATGAAAGAACATAATAACACTATCTGACAGATCTCAGCTATAAACACAATTTTTCTACATATTCACCATGATCAGGTATGCAATTTCACCAGCAATGAAAACGAACTTGCATGCAGCACTCATAAAAATTTGCACCAGCAGAGATGACCCTCTTTCACAGCTGCTATGGTGGTATCATTGCTAGGAAACTCTTGCCCATGCCATCCATCTTCCATAGATCCAAAGAGATGGAAGTCAGAAGGCGCAAGTTATGGACTTTGAAGTGTGTGTGTTGGGACAACCCAGCCAAGATTGGTAATGTGTTCCATGATCTTCAAACTGCTATGGGACCTGATGTTATTGCATTCTAAGAGACAGACTGTCACCTTCTCTGGTATCACTCTGGAACTTTGGTCCTTCAGCTTAGTTAGCGTTGTGATAAAGAGCTCAGAGTCAGCTTCTTGGGGTTCCAGAAAATCCAGGATTACCCCTTTCCTATCCCAAAAGACAGTGTTCATCACTTTACCCACTGTGAGCTGGGTCTTGAACTTTTTCTTTGACTAGTAATTCACACATTGCCACTCCATGAACAGCAATGATGACTCCAGATCATAGTGGTGACACTATGTCTCATCACCATTAGTGATGAGATCCTAGAAACTATAACCTTCACCCTTGTATTGATTCAATCATGTACTTACAGACTTGCATACGATGTATTCTGTTCCTGTGTGAGCATTTGTCACCATATTATTGAATGGATTATACGACTGTCACTAAAAAATATTACATCTTTTTTTGTGAAGATAAAAAAATTCATAATTACCACTGCAAATTTACTTTACATTTACAGTGTGTTCTTCAGATGTAATTTAAAACCTATTTTCATGGGATTAGATCTCCAACGATGGTAAGAGTGACTTGCATTAAGACTTCAGAAAAGTAAAAGCATATCCAAAACATAGTAATTTTCCTCTTGTCCTCGTGGGTACACCTAGACTTTCCATATCTTTCTGGGGTTATAATACTCCAGATAATAATAACCCACATAGAAGTTAAAGGATTGAAGAGGAGTCACTGTTGGTTACAACTAGAAGCACAATGAAAGCCCAGAGATGGTCTGCTTGCACTCCCCACACATTTCTCCAGAGCAGCCCCATTGCTGATGCAAATGCTTTCCATCCCAGACTTCCATGCTGCGCACCAAAATCTCATAGAAAACAGATAATGCTTAGCCTGACATCTCCCATGCTTAAGCAGTATTCCAGAGAGCAATGAAGTGACAGGACCATTCACATGGGTGCCTCAGTCCTTTTCCTTCAGGCTCTTCACCAGTCTCAAATCCAGCCAGTGTTACGCTTGTGTTTTATTTTTCTCCCATTTCTCTGCTCAAGATAATGAGCCAAACCTGTAAATTATGGAGGTTTGGGTGAAGAGATTATCTATGAGAAAAATGAGCAGAAATGAAAAGCCTAGTAACATTTTTGCAGACATCATAGCATAGAAACTATGTAATGAAGAGAGACCTGGCACCATTACGATGGAGGATATTTTGGTGGATTTAACTTTCATATTAAAAGCATGTGATAGAATGCCCTGCAGACAAAGTATTGCAATTAAAAATCTATTTGAAATCCATTCTCAAGATGGAATTCAATTTGATTTAAATAGTGTTGCCCTGGGTTTGACCTCTCTGTAGTATATTCCACTAAATGGTTTTAGATAATTTGCTTCATTACTTTAAATTAGTTCAAGTGTTCCTCATAGTAAAGGAATACAATTATCTGCTGCCCTTTTATTTAAATTGCTAATTCAGTATATGACAAATTAATATAAAGGCTTTAAAACCGCAAGACCATATAAAATAACATACTATATATTTATAAATGCCATTGGTAGAAATGATAACTTATAGATTTTTAACTTTCTTTTCTAGCCTGCAGTATACCAAATACTCTTGAGTTCTGAAGAAATTTCATATAATTAAATGCAATTTCTCAAAAAGAGTAATCCTGATGAGCACTGAGAGAAGTGCTGTTATGCACCTTCAGGATAAATGTTAAAACTGAATTTGTTTTGGTCTTTTTTTTTTTGAAACAAAAAGGTATTGAGTGTGCAAGAAATACTGAAATGGACAGTAAACAAAGGGAATAATATTTTAATTGTGTAGGAATAGTAATGAAGCTGGACTGATCAGGACTTTTCATTCTTTCTTGAAATGGTTTTCCCAGTAGAAAATTTCAATTTGTTCAAACATCAAGGTAATATATCAGTTTGAAAAACTAGAAGGCAATTTGATTGGTAGCATGTATGGGTCATGGAAAACTGAGGCTGTTCCTTTTGATTCTGAGTTGAAATTTTATGGAAAGTCTGACATTATGTGCATATTATTGTGGAAGACAAATATTTTTACATCATGAGAGCTGCTCAGTTAACATCAGCCACTGTAAACCAACCAGGCATACATAATCAATTTATAACCATTGATATGCTACAGTACTGTCACACTATACGTTTAAGATAAGAACACCAAAAATTTCCCACTTAGCATTTTACCACTTGCAACCTAGCTCTTGAGATATTTTACAGGATCTAATTTTGAAGAGTGTAGTTTATTATTTCTCTTGTTGCTAAGCTTGCCTACATTAATGCCAATTATCTAAATCCTATATTTTATATGGATTGAACACGGAAATATAAAAAGACATCTTTATCTCAAATCTGATTCAAGATACATAAATTGATATTGTTTCTTGTCAAGGAATCACTGCCTCTCCTTACAAAAAATTATTTGCAGGAAAAAGTTGATAACATTACTAACAATAGCTGTGCCGAACACAAACAAATGGATTTTAGGCAAGTATTCGCCAAAGTAATTTATTATGAAAAAATACTTCCCTAGTTCTGATCATATAATTTCCACCTCTATGGAGCAAGTAAGAAAAATATGTGGAATATAAGGCACTTATTAGGCTTATTCTGACTCTTTAGCATAATAAAACAGTTTTCCTGAATCAGGAAAAGCAATGTCAGGAATAAAATTATCTTAGATGATTCATTTTGGATTACAACTTCAAGTCAGATTTCTCAAGGAGAATGATCTAAGTGTGTTGCTGATGTCATATATTGCCTTATATGACAGTGGCTACAACTGACAAGGGAGCAGGAAGAATTAATACTTCTTACAGGAATCCAGAGGATTCCTGCTTCTCATTCACATGTAGGAAAAAAAAGAGTTGATTTTCTTCATAGTTTCTGTTATGGTGCTGGGTTTTGGCTCTGGGAGAAAAGCAATGCTCATAACGCACTGATGTTTTAGTTGTTTCTGAGCACTACTGCAGAGCTAAAAATGTTTCAACTTCTTGTTCTGCCCTGACAGCAAGGTGGACTGATGGGGCACAAGGAGCTCGGAGGGGTCAGAATGAGGACAGCTGAACTAAGCAGGACAAAGGGATATTCCATAACATCTGATATTCTGCAAAAAAACCCCAAACCTTTAAAAACTGTGGAGAGCTGGCTGATCAGGCAGGCACTGTTTGGTGACTAAGCATCAGTTGGTGGGCAGCGAGCAACTGCTTTGTGTATCACTGGTTTTGTAAATATATCATTATTACTATTAATATTTTCCTTTTTTCTAGCTCTTCTGTTTTAGAAAATTGGTTTTATCTTGACCCATGAGTTCTATGGGTTGTTTTTCCCAATTCTCTTCCCTACCCCAATGTGAGAGGACTGAGCAACAGTATAGCACTGAGTTGCCTACTAGGTTAGACCACAACAACATGCCTTACCTCACACAAAAAAATATTATTTCATGCAACTGCTTTTCTTTCTACTGAGATTGAAATACCCATTATTGACGTTCCCTTCTGTAAGGTGGATAATTCAAAAGGATGGAATTCAGAGGAGATATCACAGAAAAAGGTATAGTTCCATTAGGCTTTATACAGATGATACACAGACTACTAGTAAGTAAAGGGTAGCTCACCTTTTACAATGGTTGGGGCTCACCAATGACTCCACACGGGAGGGATCTCCAAGAAGAGATCCTTTGCTGGTGGTGGTCAGCCCTTAAATGGGGTCTGGGAGAGGTGGAGCCAGGCTCCACCCCTTCCAATCACACAGGTACATTACCCTCACCTGTGCCCCTGCAACTGACTCAGTGCTGGCCTCAGGTGATCAATCAGTGGTTCAGGCTGTGATTCAACAGTTCCCATACACCACACCTTCCCTTCCCTAGTTTCTGTAATCTAAAGTAATTTTAATCCAAGTTAATTTTTCCAGACATCAGTACCTGTTGTCAGATAGAATTACAGAAGAAGCTCATTATATCTTCTGAAACTACCATAAATAGCATAATAAGTGAAGGTAAGTCTTATTAAAGGAGTACTGTTTTATTTTGGAATAAATATATATGAGACCAGATGTATTGAAGATCTGCTCTGTCAAAAGTGTTTCAAAAGTAGAATGTTGCCAAGGATAATTTACAGCTCCGTGTTCATTTTTACCAGTGTTATTAATAAATTTAACAGTGAAAATAATTTAAATAACTTCTTGAAGCATCATTTTTTCAACAAGGCCATAAGGAAAAATTGCATCCTAAAAGAAAGTAATTTTCAAATATATTTGAACCTGTTGTAGATCTCATACATTATTTCTGGTGATGCAGATACTAAAGTTGGTCTTTATAAGACTGCATGGTTGTAGCACTCCAGGTGCCTACAAGTACTATATGGTTCAGTCTGCATGAATGCAATTCTTCTGCATTTAATAAGCTGCAAGAGTGAAATGACTGTAGGCTTTTTGGAGTTTTGAATTGAAAGGAATTGAATATTTGACTTATACATATAAATATATATGTATATATATTGAAAATGTTACTGACTATGCAGTACATTTTATTTATCCCATTCTACTTATTACCTAAGCCCGTAATAAGGTAATGTCAGAGCACTTAGTAAAGGGGAAGAATTTTAGGGAACTTTCAGCATGGGATATTTTCTGCAGTACCCAATGTGAAGCTCTCTAACCTGGCACTGTGCACTGAAAACCAGAACAAATATAATGAAGGTTTTCAAAGTCAGACTGAGATAATGCAAGATGTGTCCTTCTAAATTTTTCTATCATATTTTATAAAATAAGATTTTTACACATAACCAGAGTTATGTAGATTTCTAACAAAACTTGAATCTTGTCACATGGTTTGTAAGCAACAAATTCTTGTCATATGTACAAACTGAATAAAAAGTGGCATTTAGTATGGGAAGAAACTGCTTTCAAGGGACTGTTTCTTCCCTCTGATATCTTTCATAATGTTGGGAAGCTAGGATGAAAATATTAGATGGCATATGCAAAAGTTGATTTCAATATATCAATAAAACTGCACTTTGTTATGTTATATGCTGAGTGTGCTGTTGTCCTACAGTATAGGATAGGGCTGTAGGAGGGAGGTAAGAAGTGGAGGAATGGAGAAGAAAAGTTGAGAAAGTAGCTTCTGATACTTTTTAGCAAGTAACCTAAATTATAGGCAGTAAGAAGAGAAGAAAATACAAAATCTCCAAGACTTACAAAGTTAAGAGTGATGTAATATTTCCAGAGAACTAGAACTGGAAAGGATTATCATATCCACCTAATAATCCATCCTTCAGGTAAGAACCCTCCTGGCTCTGATTGCCTTCCCCAGCTGAAAACATACACAGTTGGTACTTCTGTTTTGATAAGCAAAGGAAACAAACTCAAGAATAAAAGGAACTCCATGTCACTGTTGTCAATATTAATTCATTTTTCCTGTGATATGCTAATACATTTTGCAAAAATCTATACTCTCAACGAAAGAAAGAATTTTCAAAAAAGTGTAGTGGTGCACTTAGCTATCTACCTTAAAGTCCTCTTTCTGATGGCTTTAATCAATCCTCTAATGAAGCCCGTGTCACCTGACACTCTTCTGCTCTGAATCAGAGTAAGAACATCCAAGTCAATATGATCAGGTCTAAAAATGTCCAGAATTAGTTCATCATGGTGGGCTGAACAAAATACCATTGACAGATCTAATGCACACAGTCAATACTATACTGTGCAGATATTTGTAGTCACAAACAGATGAAGGTTAATGCAGGCATTGCCTTTGAGGATCCAAGGCTAGAGGTTTAATCTCTTTCTCCTTCAATGTCACTACTAACACTTGAAAGTAGTTACTGGACGGGTAATATTTTGAGAGTGTATGATTCATGTTTGTCATGCTCTTTCCTAGAGTAATCTTACTGTATCAAGACTGAAAAATACAACATAAAATTTCATGCCAATAGATATCATAAATTGCTCATTTTTTAGGACTCATAATGAATTCACACACATTTACGAATACATTTCTTATTTTTCAGTAAAATACCCAGTGGGTTTTTTCTTTTTTTTCCAAATATTCTGAGAAGAATAGCAATCAAAATATAACAAAAATGAATGGAATATGTATATTCCTAAATATACATATATATATCCTCTGCATCATCTGCAGTACCTACATACCAAATCCTGGCAAGCTGGACAATATATTTGCAGACTGGGTACTCCATGATTGGCACATTCACTAAGAAATAAACTTGTGGGATAATGTCACTGTTAATAGCTCACTGAATATACTGAATATTACTATGTTGCTATTGTCCCTCTGTGCTGCACACAGCATAACCTTTTATCCTATTTGTAATCTTACTAAACAATTCATTTTCACTTAAACTAAAATCTTTTTTTCCTGATATTATTCTTAAGACTAAAATACATCACAAGTTGCAGCCTTTCATTTATCCAGCCTTCCTTTATTTATTCACGGAAATCTAAATCTGTAATCCAGAGCCATATACCTATGACTGTTTACAAGCCACCTAAACTGTGCCCTTGGAATATATCTCCCAAACCAAACTGCATATACAATTCCACATAATTAGGGGCACTACTTTACATGAGAACCAATGCCTAATGAAGAGCCCATAAAATGGTGTTTGGAACCACAGTCTTCTGTATCACTGATTACTTCTGCAATTAAAGACTCACTAAATTCTTAAAAATGAAGAATTCTGCTGTTTGTTTTCCATGTTAGCAAAGATTCTGCTCTGTTCACTGTCAAGAACAGCTTTTTCATTTTTAAGACCTCTCTAATGTTAAGACAATTACCAAACAACAGTGGTTTCAAAATGAGATACTATTTGTCTGATATTTAGCTCATCAAAACACAAACGTGGAAAAATTACCATTTTTTGTTTCCAATTTTCCTTTATATGATGCAGATACTATCCTTTTTAAGATAACAGAAGCACAGCTGAGTATCTACCGAAGGCATCATTTTTTTCTGCTAGTAAACAATGAATTCAAATTCTGATTATTTCTTAAAACAATGTAAAAAACCGTGAAGTATTAAGGGGTGGAAATCTCTCATATAGCTAGGATGGGAGCTGGGCTCAGACTGTCAAGATTTGAACAGAATGGATGGCTATACTTACTATTTCTGTTTGCCCACAGGCAAAATCATCAGTGGTCTGGCTCTGTTTGGAATTTACTTTTTGAGTTATCTGTCAAAGATTGTTCAGTTTTATTAGCAGTACAAACACTTGGATAAAAAAGGAGGCTTAGTAATTTCAATGCCATCAAAAAGTAGTAAACATATTTTCTGTACCACTTAAGTATAAACAGTGAGAAAAGCATGAAAAAAATAAGATTGTTTCACAGTTAGTTACTTTTGCTATGGTATACTGCTTCAGGTTTCAGAGGAGATAAAAAAAGGCAAGAAAGAAGATTAAAGACAAGAAAAAAGCAATAATAAGAAAATTAGCTGTTCTTCTTCAAACTTGGTAAAATCTAAACATGAGTGTGATTACAATGCCTGGGCTTTTCTGGAAGAAAACAACATCAGCCATGTGATACCATATATAACCATCCGCAAGAGGAAAAGTACTGAGTTGGAAAAAGGAATTTATCTCCTATGAAGACGTGTATAAAGAGGTGTCATTGGTTTCCCTTAACAAAGTGAAAAAATACATTTCGAAATGACTGTAAGTCTAAGGAGTAACTTTGCAGATGGGAACAAAGGTGAGTGCTAGTCTTACTGTCTGTGCAGGACTATCCTTCAAGTCAAGTTCATAGTTTAAAATTTCTGATGAAGGTGAATACAAAAAAAAAGTAATTAAAGGTTTATGATACACTGATGAGTGAAGGAGTACCTGCATGTAGTCACTAGAGATAGTTTCTAAAAGGAAGTAACAGTTGTATAACAGTGAAGAGAAAGAAAAATAATAAAAGTCTCATTGTCCTTCTTACTGAAGTCAAGCATAGTTTAGAAACACTATGACTGAATCTACAATCGAAGATGACAAGTGCATTTGATGGATTTAGATCTCTTGATCTTTTTCTCTATGTGATTTGTATTCAGTAGTTTCTTGTATATTACTATGGATCTCCCCTCTCTTCCCTCACTGAAGTTATTAGGGTCTGAACATTCACACCTGGATTGTGTGAAAGGGCAAACTTGTGCCCCTGGCTGGCTCTCCCAACACTTTTGATCACACAGATTTGTTCACTAAACAATGACTAAATGACTAAACGTGACTAAATGGACTGCAGTTACACTAACATCATTGAGAAACACAGAGCTGTAAGAATGACAAATGGTATCTTGGCTTGTATCAGAAATAGTCTTGCCAGCAGTAGCAGGGAAGTGATCATCCCTCTATATTCAGTGCTGGTGAGACTGCACCTTGAATACTGTGTTCAGTTTTGTGTCCCTCACTGCACGAGGGGGTCCTGGAGCAAGTCCAGAGAAGGGCAGAAAAGCTGGTAAGGGGTCTGGAGCAGAAGCCTTATGAGATGTTGATGAGGGAGCTGAAAGTCTAGAGAAAAGGATGGTCCATGGAGACCTCATTGCTTTCTATAACTACCTGTAGCAAATTGTAGTGACGTGAGGACAGGACTCTTCTACCACATAATTAGCTATAGGACAAGAGGGAACAGTCTCAAGTTGAACCAAGGGAGATTCAAGCTGGATATTAGGAATAATTTCTTCTCTGAAAGAGTGGTCATGCACTGAAACAGGCTGCCAGGCATATAGTTGAGTCACCGTCTCTGGGAAGATTCGAGAAATGTTTAGATGTTGTACTAAGGGACATGGTTTAGTTGGGAAATATTGGTGGCAGGTGGGCAGTTGGACTGAAGGATCTTGGTGGTCTTTTCCAATCTCGGTGATTCTATTATTCTGTGTGCTCACAGAACTGTAGGGGTCAGAAGAGTCCTCTAGAGATCATCAAGTGTTGCCTTCCATCAATATAGAATTTTCCCCTGAATTCTTATGACACTTATTTGATACATTTTGTTTTGTTTTGTTTCCCTTGAAAATAAACAAAAATTCAGCCCAGATGAGATCATTGAAACCACTGTGGCTTTCTATCTTTGTCTTTTAACATTCTTAATATCACTGAAAATGCTAATTAAGTTATTCATAGAGGTAAAATTTTAAAAAAACTTGTTATGAGTTTTGAGAATTTCAGAATAAATGATCAATTATTTTCCTGTAAAGTAGTGAATGCTTCGAATGTGATCTCTGAGAACATTATTTGAAGAAATGAAAGTAAACTATGTTTTGTCAGATTTAGAATTATCTTAATTTAAACTTCAATTTACACTTAAATCTTTTTTTTTTTCAGGAAAAAACCACAAAGCAACAGTCATCTGAGATTTATCCCACTGCATTGAAACAAAATACCTTATTTTGTGAAGGAAAGTAATCAAGGGCATCAAGAAGATATATCTATATGAAAAGGAAGTACTTGACTCAAAATGCATAACCTCAGTGTGATGCATTCATCAAAAAAATTAAACTCCAAAAAGCATAAATCTTTAATCTTAAAAAAAAAAATCCTAAAAATTGAGAGGCATAATCACATTTTAATGCCATTGTAAAGTATTAGAAAATAATTGATCAAGTTTATTTTCTGTTGGTTGTACCTCTAGGTTCTTGTAAGCCAACAATAAAAATGAAACAAAAATGCAATAAGAGAAAGAAGGAATAAAGAATGTTATAACAAATCTAGAACAATACTCAATCAAGAAAGGTCCTCATGACTGCAGTTATTTTTATTATATTCCAGTACAGCATATAGTTAATATACTGCCAACAGCACACTGCTGAAAGCATTATGCAAAATACTGCAGCATTCAAATAGAATAGTAATGTTTGTATGGCACAGAAATTTTTGAGTTTATATTATGTTTTCAAAGGTGAGGAATGATCTTAGGAAGCCTTCTTCCCTGGAAGAGGTGATCCCATTGCCAGTCACTCTGCCTGTCACACTTTCTCCTGAAATGAAGAATGCTCCTGAAATGAAGAATGCCCAGGAAAGCTCAGGACATCAACTAGAAATAATGAATGGTCCTGTGGATTGAAAGACATACCACATACTGAAATAAATATCCTAATATACGTCTGAGAAATGGACAGCAAGTAAATTCTGTAAGCAATTCTTCAAGCCTCTGGTAGGAAATAAAACTGCAAACCTTAAGAATATGCAAGATGTGTACCATAATCTAGGCAGTTTTGTGATGAGTATTATAAAAATAAAATGTTCTGAGGATACCGACAGTATTTTTTGTCAAAAANTAGAAAAGTTAGGTTTCTGATAGGAAAAAAAAAAAAAAAAAAAAAGACCTCTCAAACTCAAAGTATAATCACACGCTGTAAATAGAAGGATATCTCTTTCAGGTATTTAAAAACTAGTCTTCTGAATAAGTTAATTTCCTCCACAGGCCACATGACTTACGCAATTGTAAAGATTGTTTAAAATGGCTAATTAGTAGCATGTTAAATCAAGCATGCTGAATACACATTTCAATTGCATTATATGGAGAAGCAGATGGGAATGGGAAATGACTGTGTATTTTAATGCCATTCACAGAGTACTGAATCATAAAACCCTAAATTTCAGAGAGCACCTGCTAAAGAACATGCCCTCCAGGCGCACCTTTGTCAGGGCTATAGACGGGCAGTGCCATGGGAATCCAACTAGCACAGGGTTGCCAGCTGAGGCAACATGAGATAAGTTCACTCAGTATTTCCTTCCACTAAACTCATCCCACTCCTTGTCTCATTCCAGCGCATGCCTCAGCTTGGTGGATCTCTGGCTCAAAGGTCTCATGACCAGCCAGCAGTGGAAATACTGGGAGGAGTAGACCTTGAATAACTCTTCACTGGGTCTTCAAGATGTGGCTCTGAAGCAAGACATGTTTTGCTAATGTGCCTTTATGGAGAAGGTTGGGGTGTGGCATAGGGGAGGGGGGTCTTGTTGAGTACAATGACTCCCAGATAAATCACCCTTTGAAAGCTTTGTTAATCAACTAGAATACTAAATTGTGTTGAGCAAGTAGAGTGAACAGATACCCCTACAGTGCTCAGCAACTTATTTTCCCATTTTACTTCCAAATCCTAGTCCCCTGCTTCCCTACATTATACAAGCATTAATTCACTCTTTGCAGGAGTTGTGCTTGGCACACAAACTAGATTTTTCAGCTAGTGGACTTGGAAGTAATTTGGGACAGTGTGCTCCCAGCTTCCTCCAAACAGTACTACTGACACCACGTTAGGTTTGGCTCCATGTAACCAACAAAGTCTCCAGCAGTTTTCTCCTCTCACTTCACACATCTCATGTCTGCAGCAGCTATACAAATTTTTAGGCCTCTAAAGCTTACGGACCATTAATTTAGCATCTTGTAAATATGGTGGGGGACCTATGATGTAGAGAAATGAAATACTAATCCATTTGATTATTTATTTATTTGAATTCTACATTGGTATACTGTGGCATAAAATGAAGAAGAAAAGAGTATGTGGACTTTCATATACTGACACAGAATTGCTTACTGAAATGCTGACCAAAACACCAGAAAATTAGAAAGATCTGTTTGTTTACCATAAAACACTGATTTAATATGTCACCATCTTTAATCTTCACCTTGGGTTTTAAAGATATGAAGACTGGCCAGTAAACTAAACTACTGCTTAAGGCAAACCCCAAATAACAAGCTGTAAAATAGTCTTGAGATGCATATTTGTCTGCCTTCAGGTTTTCTGCAGAAGTGTTTTGCTAAAAATGGAAATTGGCAACAATTTTGAACCTTCTGGGATTTAGGTTTCTCCTCACATACTGAACAGCAATGCAAAACAGGAAGAACACGGCTGAAGCTCACTAAGCAGATTCCTAAGCACTATCCTAAGTATGTACGTAGTTTTTTTTTTTCAGAGTGTATGCCTAAAGTTAATAATGTGTTTAGAATCCTCCTAAAGCAAAACCCACATTTTTCTCTTCTATGAGTGTTGAAAAATGAGCCTGCTCAAACACTGCTTCAGTCCCACACCTACATTCCTGGACAGCGTCTCTTTATTTCTACCAGGTCACCTGTTGCTACTCCCACTTTTTTATACCTCTTTTACAGGTTTTCATTTACTCAGAAGCTTCTTGCCCATCCATTTGTCAGGACCATTCTTATACTTGAAGGAGGTGTCAGCTAGTCCTCCTGGACCCCTCTTCTTTCTGGGCCTGTCTCTTGTGGGATTATTCCAGGCAGGCCGAGTCTGATTTTTAGAAATTAAGGGTTGTGATCAACGACATCTTAGCCTGGTAGGAGTTAGGTTTTTAAACTACATATAAGGAGAATATATGGAAATAAATTCCAGTCCAACTGAAGTGAATGCCAAAACTTTCTGCTAACTTTATTATGTCCATGATGTTCTTTAAATTCTTAGTGTTATTCTTAATTTTGTCCTTTTTTTTGTTTTCTCTTTAAGAACTGTGCCAGGAATAAATAATTACATATAAAATATACATACATAAAAAGAATTATAAGTGATATAAGAAAGAAAGGAGAGTTTGGGTATGTAAATGAACTTATGTAAACATTAAAGAGGAAATGATAGACTTATATGTCTTGCATCTAATTAATACAGCTGAAAAACTAGTGAGCCTGACACTTAGGTTCACATTAACATTTATGTACGTGAGATTAAATGAAATTACTCTCACAGAGATTATGAAACTAGAAAGGATAGAAAGAGAATTTAGTTTCTGAAGTATAGACAAATGCTCCAATACCACTTCTGACAGAAGTAGATCAAGGTCTTGCACCTGGGTCGTGGCAACATCCACTACCAATACAAGATGGAGAATGAAAAGATTGAGCACAGCCCTGATGAAAAGGATTTAGGGCTACTGGCAGATGGGAAGACAGACATGAGTGAGTAGCATGCTCTTGCATCCCAGAAAGTCAAAAGTATTCCGAGTTGCCTCAAAAGAAGCATGGCCAGCAGGTTGAGGTGGGTGATCCTGCCCCTCTACTCTGTGCTGGTGAACCCTCACCTGAAGTACTGCATCCAGATGTAGTATCCTCAGTACAGGAGAGACATAGACTTATAGGAGCGCAACAGGAGGAGGGCAACAAAATGATTCAAGGGATGGAACACCTCTCCTGCAAGGACAGGCTGAGAGAGCTAGGGCTGTTAAGACTGGAGAAGAGAAGGCTCTGAGGTGACCTGATAGTGAGTTTTCAATATCTAATGGAGTGCTACAAGGAAGAAGGAAACAAACTCTTTAGCGGTGTTTGTGGTGATAGGACAAGGGGAAATGGAGGAGATATTTAGATTGAAGATAAGGAAAAAGTCTTTTACGGTGAGGCACTGGAACAGGTTGCCCAGAGATATGGTGGAAGCCTTGTACCTGTCGAAATTCAAGGTCAGATTGGACCAGGCTCTGAGCAGTCTGATCTAGCTGTGGATGTCCATGCTCATTGCAGGGAAGTTGGAGTAGATGACTTCCAACTCTAAGTATTCTATGTTCTATGATTCTATGACTTGGATATTTTAGCAAATTATGTTGTATAATGCATCACAGCATATCACACATCTGAGAATACCACATAGCTGACATAAACAGGTCCAGAAGGCACACTGATGGTAACTTCTTGGTACAAGCATTAAGATAGCCAACTAGAAAAGGCACTCTGCTGGATTTGTTGCTTGTAAAGAGAGGGTCTTGTGAGTGAAGTGTTGACTGGTGGCCATCTTGGTGGTGGCCATCTTAGCCTCAGTGACCATGAAGTACTTGAACTGAAAACCTTTGATGACAGGAGGAAAACTGCCAAAAAATCCTCTGGATATGGGGAGAGCAGATTTAAGGCTGCTCAAGGAAGTGTCTAGTCCCCTCTGATTCCATTTTTGAAAATACTGCAGTTCATCAATACTGTTTACTTTTTAAGTATCACCTCTTACCTTCATGGGAACAGTCAACACCAAAGTGTGAGAAGTAGGAGGTGCAGAAAGTCAGCTTGGCTGAACAGGGATCTTCTAGAGTTTAGGTGACAAGTGTATGGCCATTAGAAGAGAGGTCAGATTACATGGGAGAACTACAGAGTTCTCTGCAGGGAGAAAATTTGTGTAGCCAAAGAATAATTGGGGTTTAAGCTGTACAGTTATGTTCAGGACAGCAAAAGTTTTCTTGGACTTGCTTCTGCAAACAGCATAGGGTCAGAGCCAAAGTTTGTTTCAATAACAGTATAGCACATCTACTGCTGTCTTTTATACAATCTGCTATCTTATTAAAGAAGGAAATTATTTTGGTTCAAGTGTAAGTCAGAAATTTAGTTTTCTGGGCCAATTCCTTGTTGGTGACATTTAGGGTTTTTTTTGCTATGAGCATCAAATAGTCTATTTCTGGAAGTTAGAACGTGACTCTGAGTAGATTCAATAAATGCACATAGTGTCAGACTGACTCTTTTGCTAACATTCAGAAACTCATGGTGTGTAGAAGAGCTAGATTATATTTCATATGAAATCAACCCACGAATGGGGAAAGAAAGAATCCTTTGTCTAGACCATGTGCTACACAGTGGCACTGCAGACAAAATAAACATTACAGTTTAGCACGATTATTCTAATAAATTTGATCTGTAGCATGGTAAGAATGAAATCTAACTTACCTGTAAAGTGCAGAAAGTGGACGTTTGTTGCCAGGTTTTGGTCTGTATGGTTTTGGTTCTCCTGCCATGTTGATATCTGAAAGCAAACATTTGAAATCTGTAAGCTAGAGGTTTGGAAGGTAGAAACACATTGCAAAGGAATCCTCAAGAAACTGGAAATGATCAATAGACATTGAATATGGATAGCATATGTAAAATAACTATCTAATTTTTACCACTTTTAAATAGATACTATAAAACTTTCCTAAATATTCTTACTGTAATGTCTGAGGATTTTAGGCAAAATGTCATTTATTGGTAAGAGAGAAATGACATTTTTACAAGCATGAGTTTCCACTCATGAAGGTGAAGACTCCTGAAGCTATTACAGAAACTTGAACAGTAACTTAAATGTAAACAAGTGAACTCAAGTCAAATTCTGTTGTGGAGGGCTACAGTGGTTATAGAGAGTTGTTCTTTAAGGTCCTGCAAAATGCAGACTGATCTTTATCTGGCACTTCACTATCTACCCAAAAAGAGAGTTTTCAGAAGTAAATAAAATAATCTACATTTCTTAACCGAAATACACATTTTTTTTTTTTTTTTTTTGTATCTCAAATNAGTATCTGCTCTTGCACATACCTTGTCTTAGGTAAGTACTCATAATTCTCAACACCAGATATCTTGTACATATATATATATTTAATTCATTAACATTATGCCTGTATATTTATCATTGAAATGTAAAAATACATGACACAATACATTAGTCATGCTGTATCTCAACTTCTTCCCTTCTTTTGAATCATACTCAGAGACACACCAGGAAATACACATCCAATCATTTTGAATGCTAGTAATAATTACTTATTGAGAAATACAGTTAGGTCCTTTAGTGAATAATGCCTTGCTTGAGGTTGGAAAGCTGTCAGTATAAATATAAATCTATATTAAAAAGCACCTGGGTGTTGTACAGTCAACTTTACAAAAATTTAATGGATAAAGTAAAAATTCTGATCAAAAAACAAATTTCATTCCATCTGAGTGATGGTTTGGTTTTCACTGATATATGAAAGGTTATCATTCAAAAAAATCAGGAAATCAGAAGAGTTATTTCACTGTTAAATTGCTGTGACAGAACAGTATATTCCATTTACCACGGAATCATATAGAGATAAAGACTTTTGAGAAAGCACGTGTTCTTGTAAAGCCTGTGCTCAATCCAAAATTGAAAGTAGCAGAGGGAAAAGTAAAGAAGACAACTAAGGTGTTGAATGGGAAAACATCACTACACAGGGCAATGACATAAAAAAACAAACATTTTTATTTATGTTATTCTCTATCTCACAAGCTGTAGTAAAAGACTGAGATTGATGGACGAGATAATTTTATTTTGCATAAAGTAGGAAAAAAATTCCTTCTGACATTTTCCAGTAGTCAGAAACGCTGAAAAATGTTCATCAATGTTTTTTTTCCCATTTAAATTCAATATTTTAAGATGAATCAACACATATTTAAAATTATAAAATGTCCTAAAATGAAAGGTTTCCTACAAATATATGTATATTTTGTAAAATCTTCTTCATTAAAACATTTTGGAATTAAAGCAATAGTACTTCATTCTACTGTATTATAGAATGTATTAATCTTATATCATATTCTTCCATAAAATAGATTTCTTGTTTTACCAGTCTCTCTGAAATAGGATGAATAGTGGAGAAAGTTTTCATGCTTTTCTGAAATGCTTTTCTGTCATTAATTTTAAGCAAGTGCTTTATTAAACACATACAGATCTCCTACTTCCACGGTTGTTAAAAATTCAGATATGATTCCCATATTTAAAAGAATATAAATTCTAATGTTGGCCCAACAAAGTAAACATCAAGCATTTGTTGAAAGTCACAGGGGAATTTTGATAGCTGTTCTACATTTTCATTGTCTCCCGGAAATAACAAAATTGGAATGAAAATTTAATCTTGTGACCTTTGCAATAATTACATCTTGCCACACTATTTTAATATGACAGATTTAAGGTCACTGGCTTTATTGACCTTCAACATCTACTTCTAAAACTAGGGCAGACTTTAGAGAGAAAATAAAAAGTTAGAATTGTAATCTGTTCTTGGGAAATTCCTGGGGCTATAAGATTCATCTTCACAAACCTTCCATGTCTATCATCTGCTTCTTTTTCAGAGCCACAGGCCAGGTCATTAGTCTTAGGTATATGAACATTAAAGAGATTTCAAAACTTGTTCACACCCTTCTGGAAGAGATCAATTCTGTTTTGATGATTATTCTTGTAGACATACCTTTGCAGGTCTATAGGTTCTACTGTTAACAAAGACAAGTGATATAGAAGACCTTGGGGTGTTTGCTACCTGTTCACTTTATTATAATAAAATACTATTGGAAAAGTAACATTGTAAGAAAACACAGAATCGGTTATGACTCCCTTGCACTTAAATAAATCTCTGAAGATGTTAGCAGAAAACAGTGAACTATGTTACATGAACAGCAATAGCCAGAATTTCTTTTTAACACAAGAAATATTTCATAGTAAAGCCATACACTTGGGGATTTTGTCTTAAAATGAAACTGAATTAATATCTCTGGAACCCTCTAAGCACTCTGTAGCAAGTTAAGAATGTATGTAGGAAATGGACTGAAAAGTTAGGACAGATTTTCACCCCATTATTTTTCAGCACTATCTACTCCAACCTCAATTTTCTAGCTAAGATTAGAAGTGAAGCTGTCAACATTTCACAGGACAGATTATTTCTAGCCCAGCTGAAATCTTGCGAGATAACTTGTTCTCTTGCTTCATCCACCATTAGTTTCACAGCAGACATTTACATCCAGTAGGTCATAAACCATGTGTCAAACAAATCTGTTGGCTGCAGCATAGAGATTTACCTGTATTAATAATTCCACCTTGAGGAATGTGGACAGGTATCACTCCTTATGCTGTAAAATTAGCTACTGCATTTGTAGAGGAATATGAACTAGACAACTTGACAAAGCACAGGGAGATTTGCACTTCTAAGTGCGTAGAGTAGTCCAGGGATTCTCTTATTATTTGCTGATCATATGCTATAAATGTTAACCTACAGAATAACATGAAGATAAAATCAGTGCTGAAATTCAAAATATTAATGGGATTATTATGAATAGGAAAGTGACTGCAAGCAATTGTGATGCCTGCTCTTTCTGTGCTTTCATAATCAAATAAGATTGCTTTCTGTATTTAAAGGAATGTACCTTCAGTTCTATGTGTTCAGAACATGCCAGTTAAGGTATAAGACATTTGGCTCATACCTTAGGCATTGAAATGTGAAAGGTATATGAAAGGTATTTCATTCAAGATTTTGCACCATATGGCACAATATATCTAATTTCAAACATAGTGTTTTTGTTTCTAATATGCCAAGAAGTGCCCAGCAATGAATGAGAAAATAATAATAATAAGATAATAATAATATGCAGACCATTTAGAGAGAACAGTGAATGTATTCAGTAGCTACATCAAACTGGTTTGATAGAGCAACTCAGCACAGCTTGATTACCTTTCTCCCATCAGCCTTTCCTACCGTAGGCTGTCCACCTCCTCTAGGTTATATACTGGTGACCAAGAAGACTCTGGTGCATAAGCCCTCCAGTATCAACCATTCTTGAGGCTTTGCTCATAGGTCTGCAGCTCAAGCAATTTGACAATTCAGTCCTGAGGGCAAATGTACAGTTGCTTTTAAACAGGTTTTGTAAGTATAAGGAATGATACCAAAAGTGTTGTATTAACATACTAGAAGTATTTCAGTACTCCTAAGTATAAATGTCCTTCAGATTATTTTAAAAGTATGACTGGGAAAAAAATAGCCAATCAACGACTTTTGTTTCCAAAAACAAATGCTGTAAACTAGAGGACTCAGCAACCACAGGCTCAATACACAAAACTGGGACTTCGGGCTTTCTCCTGTAAATCCAATGCCCATTTATCAGCCTACTTGCTTACTATAAAATTAAATAGCATCATTACTAGGCACCAGAACACAGCTATTTATTGTATAGAATTATTAGAGTGTTTGCTGATATGACTTTTAGCCCCAGGCAACCAAGTATTTTCTGTACAGTTTCTGGACGTAGGTGGAGAATTGACATGAACTAGGAATCGTTGTTGACTGGTCTTTTAGTTGTGGTCAGTTGTCAAGGTAAGACCCACTGAAAGAGAACAGTCCCAGGTATTTATAGTAATTGCAGACATAACTCCTGATGTGGGCTCCATGTCAGAGAGACTGGGAACCAAGACATACAAATAAAAAACTGTAAAGACCTCTGTAGCCAAACAGCTAATTTCCATCTTCCAACAGATGTTCTTCCACACATTCTTGAGAACTGTTGAAGACACAACACATTCCTTGAAAACTCTCACAATTTCTTGACTTAAAATTTTGTTTGGAAAAAGCTGTCATTGTGTACTTCTAGACTAGATAGCTCTGTGTTAGATCAACCTTTTACTGAAGTGCTAGAAGCCACAGTTGTACGAAAAACTGGAAGGAGAAAGAATTCATACAGTGAATGTAACATTTATATCCAGACAGATGCAGGCATAGGAAGAAAATGCATTTTTCCCTTTTTTTCACATAGCCTGCAGTATGTAGGACAGAAGTAAAGACCAAGAGGTAGATGACATTTAGAGAAGCCCCTAGCCATGTGATTTATAAGTGAATATCAGGAAAACTACAGCTAATTTGTCTTTATTTTGTATTCTTTCCTTTACCAGTACTACATATATATATATATATATATATCCTTATATATCCTTCCTCTTGTGTACTAAAGGAATTTTAATTAAGTCATCCGACATTTTTTACATCATAGACCTTTTTTCTACATTACATGAATTGTGTGTTATCTCCTCCCTTCTCCCATCTCCTGTGCTAAAATGTTAAAAATGCAGAGAGGAAAAGACAGTTCGATCCTGTGCCAAAATTACACAACTTCCCAGAAAACTGAACACAAACTCAAATTAACTTTCATGGTTAGTAAAATATCAAATGAATGTCTTGGTCACACATTTCCTTTCTCCATAATAGTATTAAAAATAATTTGTTCGTGGGGCTCTCAGTTGCATTCAGATTTTCTCTTAGCATTGAAATAATTTGAGCCTTTTTTTTTTTTTGGTACAAAGATGACAGCTATTGTTAATGCTTTATACAGAAAGAGCTGCTCATTGAATGGTATATGAAATTGCTTTGTTCAGCTATCTCTTCTTTCATTAAACTCTGTTAGAATGAAATGAGGATATAGGGTTATATAAGCCATCACTCTTAACACCATTCAGTAAAAGAAGTGCCAGGCATTGTCTTGCTGGAAAGTCACTGTTTCCTGGAGGACCAGGTTGGTGTAAGGACAGGCAAAATCTAAAAGGGAAATCCTTTCCCATCTTATCCACGCATCACAAAGAGTTCCTTCAGGGTTTAAGGTAGTGACTTCTCCCACAGTTGCAGAACAGACTTTGAACTGCTTCACAGTTCAAGCTGGTTCAATGGTGAAGCTCTTTCAATTTTGCCTGCCTGCTGCCATGTCTCTCCCTCCACCGGAAGTAATGGCTCAGTCACCTGGCAGCTTCTCCTACCCATTAGAGTGTGCAACCAGCTGTGGCCTACAGCATGTCCAGGGAACTGGAGAATACTAATTCTGAGACCTCTTGAAGATTTTCTATGGACTTTGCTAAGTTTGCAGAGTCTGTGGTTGAGACCTCCCAATCTGCTTCTCTATCAGTGCTCAAATCCTTATGGGTCAAGTCCTGTGGTGGGGCAATAGTCCCACTGGAACCCTGAACTACAAGTGACACACTGGAACCCTGAACTACAAGTGACACAATGAGAAAAGGGTATGTCTTATGAAGCACATTCTTTGGAATGGGAGCCCTGTTTGTGACAATCCACCCCAGTCTTTCTCCTCTTTAGCACTTGCTTGGCAGGATACTCTACAGGAAGATCCATTCTGCTGTTCTACAGGTGCAAGAGATTCAGATTATTTTGCAGAGAACTGCCTTGCCATAGCCACTTATCTATAGACCAGCTCTAAGGGCTGAAGGACTTGGGGTGTTAGCTGTGGAAACCTCTACTTTGGTTTGTGTCACAGTGCCATAAAGCTGGCAGTCATACATGCGAACTGAAATCAAAATCAAAATCTAGAAGCAATAGTCTTCTTCTAGTAGGTAGGTCCTTTTAGTTTAAACAAGTTTTCAGCTGCCCCGTTACCCACCCAAATAACAAGATTTCTACCTTCAGTGTGCTTGTTTAACACATGGTCAGGTTAATTCTGCAAATGCAGAAGATCAACGCTGCCATAAGGATGTAGGAAAGCGATGGAAAAGTACATCAGGAACTGTCTGCTACCTTCAGAAATAGAAGTTCAGGCAGGGACTCTGTGTGACACTACCACCTGTTCACACTGTAGCTTCTCATTGTTTCCATTAATGAGAAACAGATCTAGTCCTTGAGTTACAGCTTTTTCCAGAGAGTGAGGAACATCATTCTTTGGATTCTCTTGATCATAATAAAGATGTCGTTTCCAAAAAGAAAATAGAGTACCTGTCTTCTTTCAGATCAAGCACAGTCATTCCAGGGCGGCAGCCAACAGACTGCTGCTTTTCTTTGGTAACAAAAGATAGTTATTGCCATGAGACTCAGACAAAGCTTGATGTTGACTAGATGTCTGAGTTTCTCAGCAGCGTAAGTAGCCTCAAGCAGCAACATTAAACTGTGTCATGGGGATAAGAGTATGAAACTCTCTCATCTAAGTCTTTCATATTTCAATATGATTTTCTTTCTAGGGAACATGCCCTTAACCCCAGTAATTTTTAACTCTTAATCAAAATACTTTTTTTTCTTTTTTTTTTTCTTTGTTTTTTAAAGCTAGCTACTTTTCCTGCCCCACAGGCTTTCATCTAACTCTCTTACTAATTTTAGCTTAATGCTCCAAGCAATGGTTTTTCATGACAATTGAGATTTATAGAATGCAAGAGTTCACTGTCCTCACTGCCCCAATCCCTTTGTCTTTCTCACTGTTTTACTTGCAGATTGTCAACTTTATTAGCGCAAACACAAACTATTTTTTCTCAAAATAACCATACCAATTGCCATACTTTTCAAAAAATTACAAATATTTTATTTGTATTTGCAGGTAATATTTCTTAGATATTCCAACAAAATCTTTCACTTGAAGTGTATTTCTTTGTAATTTTGAACAGTGAGCTTTCCCAAGTGTTTCTGAATGGGATAAGCAGTATTGCTTCCTGGGCAGTGTTTTCCAAAGCACAGGTTTATTCTGTAGTCGTGGTCACTTTCAAGGAGGTAAGGGGTGGGAAGATGAAGCTGCCCCTCTGAAGTCTGAGCTGCTGTACCTGCCTCTGACCTTGGGCTTGGTTGGCATAACTGCTCTCATTGAAGAATCAGTACATTTTTCATACACTGTTGTCAAAACATTCAAGGGCAGCTCAGACCCTGAGGGTACTCCCTACATTCTAGAGCCTTTCATGATACTGTGGTTTTCAACAACTTGTGAAAAATGATTTCCACAAATCACAGGAAGCTGGAGTACAGTCTCAAGTGCATGTCCTCCATTTCCACTATTTTTCCTGTCCCAAAGACATCTGATTTTATTCTCTTTTTTCTTTGTCCTGGAATCCTCCCTCTTTAAATCACTGTCCTCTTTATGGTGGACTCAGCTTTCATCTTGGTCCTCCCTCTCTTGAACAAATCCCCTGCCCCAACCAAATAAAGAAATAATGTTGAGAGGATTCAGAACTGCTTTTAACAGTTCAATTCTCCTTTCTGTATTCCCCCTTTCTGCTTATGATCTTCATGTTCCAGGTTTATCTAGATTAGGGAGTCTGTAGAAGAGGTTCTTTTCAAGCTCCAAATACACATGGCACAAGCCTACAAGCATTTCCCCTGAGATACAGTAATTTTCCTGTGCCAGTGTTATGGAAATTTCTGTTCTAAATACCGTAAGTTAGAATCCTAACAGATTTTGTCTTTCATCTTTTGTTTTTGTCTTCTAACATAACTATTGTAAACCTTTGATGGACATCCACAGACTTAACTTTGTTTTTGCATAATAACTTTAAAAATCTGATTTCCTCTAACAGCATCACTGTGTTAGTATTGCAAAGTAATATAGCTATGCTGAAAAGGAAAATGTCCTGTTACTGTATTTAGAATTTCTTTCTGAATTGTACCATTTTTATTAACAAGTCAGGGTTGGATAAAGTGACAGCAGTAGCAGAGATAAACCCACTGAAATTTGGCACGTGGGAGGAAACATTATTGTGGAAATAATTTACAAACAAACAATATTACAAATCTAATATATATATATATTTTTGTAGTCAGTACTGAGATTGTAGCCATTGGTAACTCTTTCATTGCCAATGCATGCATTTCCACAGAGGATCTAATTTACACTAACAATAAAACTGCTATTGCACTGAAGATAACCGAGAAAGCAGAACATACAATAACTGGAAATACTGACAAGCTTAAAAATGAACAATGTACAATGTTCTTTCATTCAGTATATTTAGGCATTTCTGCAAACAAAATATAAAAATAATTGATAGGAATAAAAATGATGGTTCATATACTCAATTTTTCTGCCTCCAGCAGCCCTAGATGCTTTTTTAAGAGACATGAGAATCTCAGACTAGATACAAGATTGTTTTCCATCCTTTCTCTTAACCCAGCATGATTTTCCTCCTAAAATGCTAAATAGTTTAGGATTAACTTAAATCCTAAACCGTGTTTTATCTTTCTTCCTATACTGTTTTGTTAGGTAAAATTGAAAATCAGTAATACCATGAGTCACCTTGCTAATCATATAAATGCCCAATCACTCCATTATTTTTAATAATATATAATATCAGTGTTTCAGGTTTGAGGTTATTTTTACAGAAAATATATTTCTCAGCAAGAAGTGAGCTCTGTTTCAGCTTCATAATCCCCTCTTCTTTCCTTCTCTCAACTCCTTTTTCAACTACTGCTCTCTTCAACCATTATCATAACTAACATCTTAGAAGTCTTGTCAAAAATATTTTCTAGAAACATAAATCATCATAATTCTCACTTCAATTTAATGAACTGTTGCTGTCTGCAACTGTAAATTTATGTTTGGTCGTACATGCAAATACACTTCAAATGATTCTCCAGAACTCCTCTTACAAGGGGTATAAGGTATACTTCATACTATTAAGGATACTGATCTGCATCTATTTTGAATCACTAACAGGAAGCATTGTGATAGGTTTCTAAAAATAATTTTAGAAAACAAAGTAATTCTTTTGAAACTTATTAAATCCAACCTGAACACCAAAAGTGCTACAAAAATAAGAACACACAAGACATTACTCTGTTAAATTTTAAAAAGTTAAAAGACATGAATATCACGAATATTAGTACACAGTGGTAGTAAAGCTATCAAATTGGTCACTCATCAACAGTTTACTGTTTACTCTTTAACAGTAAATGGATCTACATTCTTCTATGCTTCCCAGTAACATTTACTTTCTTCTTTGGCTTTGCCACAAGCAATAGATTTCTATTACCCACAAAAAAAAAAAAAAAAAAAAGACAATTTGGCTCAGGGAATGCAGGAACCAAGAATTCTTCCAATCTGATTTATTTCTTTTCACCAGAAATTTTTGAGATAATTTGATTTCCAATTTGTTTTTTCAGGATATGTACTTTGGGCAAATCACATGTAAACACATAGTACAAATGTTTGTAAAAAAGCCTTGGTAATTAATTTCTACTTTGTTTGCTGTAAGAAACATATAGAGCTAGACCAGACAATAAACATTACCAGACATTCTCTGCCTTAACGGTTGTGGGGGCTTGGGAGGTCAAAATCCTTATTTGTACATTGGAAGCCAGAGTGTTTCTTTTGGAGCATGAGCATGAAATTCAAACAGATTCCCACAAGATTAAAATTTTTATCCAGGTTTCTAAACTCTATCTAATGGTGCTGTATTTAACTTTCCCCCCATATACATATAATGCTTCCATTTACAAGCATGTATTTTCAACTGGAAATTTTTGTGTTAAGTTCTGCAATTCATCTTTATTACACAGTCTCTGGAAATAAAAGGATGCAAGGGAATACTGAGGAATATTGAATTCCTGAACTTGGAGTTAAATTATTGCTCTTAAAGTGGATGCTGGTGTTAACTGTTTTAATATGGCAAAGAAAACATTCTTTATTCTCAGCACCGTCATAACTGAAATTATTATCTGTTGTTGTTAAGGGAAGACTGCTGGCATAGACCTATCTGAAACGTCAGAAACTTCCAGTGCAATGAGAAATTCCAGTGGCTGATTAAATGAAAAAGCTCTCTAAGCTCACCTAGAAACATTTATCTTCTGGACACATTGCATAAACTCACTAATCTCAAGCTTGTCATTTAAAATGAGGAAAAGGATACAAGGAAAGATGCAGGCAGACTTTTTAAAGCCTTACAATCATTATTTTAATTTTCTTAAAGACTAAAAGAAGAGCCATAAACCTTGCATTGCAGTGAACAAAATGTGCAGAGGGAAAAAACACTGGGCCAAATGATCTCTCTGAATAGAAATGAATGAAACTCAACACAACTTTGTTTCAGCACACTGTCTCCTAATCCTTTACTTCCTAATATTCAGCTCCTTATCAGACACCACTGTTAACATCATGTTATACTTTTCACTTGGAAGCATAGCTAGACATATAACAACTAAACCCTGAAAGTATTTATAATGTCCTGATATGCACTAGCCCAACAGACTAAAGCTGACTGAGCACACCTGAACTCTGTTGTCATATCAGCAACACAGTCCGTAATAATTATTGCTATTTATTACCCTTGGTATTTACAATTCTGTATTAAAAATAGCTGTACTTATGTTTTTCAAGGAATTAGGCCAAAATGGAAAAGCATGGATAATGTAAAAAAGCAGACAACTTTGTATGAGAGTTCTTAAAGCTCTCTGTGTTAAAGTAAGCTTCCACTGAAGTCTGCAGTAAGATCTGAGTTGTTGTATTTGTTGTCAGTATTGTTATTCTTTACTGTTCAATCATATATTGCATAATAGTAGAAGATATATATGTTTTTTAAATGTACTGAGATGGAACCTAGTAAACTCTCACAAGAAGGAAGAACACTGTGGCCTTTTACTCAGTCATGGTCATTGTCATCTTGAGCTGCCTTATTTGGGGGAAGAGTGCATCCAACAACAAAGCTTCCTGGTGACTTGGGATGTCACTGACTACAATGAACGGGTGATAATAAGAAATTCCAGGCGGTTGTGTGATGGTTGTAGAGTAATTTATTGGAAAAAAATATTGTACTCAGAATGGCTGTATGATTGAGTGCATGGCATTGTATTGTCTGTACTTTCCTTTGGTACGCCATAGACAGGACCTTACTGCTGTCTTGCCATCAGCTGCCCTCCAACCTGAGCTTATTTTCCTGTTATAGAGTGATCCACAAATAAATGAAAACAACAGTTTGAAACAACGAATTGTAGTAAACCTGTTCATTTCTTCATTTTATGCCATTCACTAAGATACTGAATCACCACCATAATGGCTCCAGGGTCAATAATAGCAATTAACTCTTTCTGTGTGCACACACTTTCCTTTTTTTTTTTTTTTGTGTTGATCCCCAAATGATTTTGTTTCACACTTTATAGAGTTCTGAAGTTTGAGTTTAATAGAAAGTCATGAACCAGAACATGGAGATGATTTCTCAACTTCATATCAAAGACTTGGATGCCTGTCACGATCAAACATCAGTTACCCACCAGAAAACCAATGCTCAATTCAAGACTCCCAAGTTGTGATGTAAGAGAGACATATTGCTATTTGGTGTGGATTTGTGTTTTCCTCCTTCATTATTCATTTATGGTTGTCTGGAAACACCAGCTTCTCAAGCTAACTGCTTTTTTTTTTTTTTTAATTTGCAGCAAGTAACTCAAAGTGTTGCATCTTGGTTTCCTTACATTCAAAAAATGAGGTTAACACTTGATGCTTCTAAATGAAAACAGCACTCAAACCTACTGCACTCAGGAGATCACAGCTGCTCAAGCCCTGCTCAAATATTTAAATATAAATCCCTCTCTCCAAAATGTGCAAAGTAAACATGCTGACAACTTATCATGTAGAATAATTAGTGTCTGGCTGTGATCTCTAAATTAAAACTTGTGTGTTTTATTTCTTTGATGTGTGTTGCAGTTTTGGGAAGGTGGGAAATACAGCTGAGTATGAAGAACTAGGCCCAGAGGAGAACAAAATTCACATGCAAATAATGGTAACTCACTTTTGGATTCAACAGATTATTCAGGATAGGCTACAATTGGTGATACATGCTGATGAGGGTGGTTGTGATGGATAATGCACAGCACATTTTTTCTGCTAGGACACCAGCCAAAGTGTAGAGACTAGTACTGTCACTGACACAAAGAAGAGGAATATAGCCCAGAGTGTAGGATACAGGGAATGGGAGGGCACTTGAAACACGACCAGCCCATTGAGAATAAAAATATTCTACTCAGATCCCCTAATGTTCATAAGCTGATATGTCCTGCTTTGCACCTGCCCATCTCTGTACCTCTGACTGCTTCACAGGCATCTCAGCTTGCATACCATTCTGTGGGTTGCCTGTGAGAAATGTTCCGGCATGTGTGGGAGCAGTGCAGCACAGAGAACTGCCCGGGTTCTAAGGACAAAACTGAGGTCTTGGTTTTCACACTGCAGTATGCTGAAGCTCTGTAGAGCATGCATATAATCTTGAAACTACAAATACCCAGATGCATTTTTCATGTGTTATCAAAAGAATAAACTGTTAGAGGATTTCCATATGAAAAACAGCCCCCGTAGACAGATTGCTAGATTCCAAGCTTTTCTAATCTAAGAAGTGTTTTTATCACATCCATAGCTGAATTCAGATTTTATTTTATGATTTTTAAATTGGGAGAAAATACAAACAACATAAAAAATGACATAAATCCCATACTAGAGGAATATTTCTATAACTTTTGTTTACAAATATTCTAATTTAGTAATATTAATTCTTATTTACATACTATAATGAAAAAAATTCAAATTTGAATTAACCTTATAAAGCAACAAATAAATAATCACCCTAAATTTGTAAGTTGAAATACAGATATTTAATACTTAATGTATGAACATATTTAAAATAGTGATATTTTAAATAATAATATATATTTAGCAATATTTTGTACTTCCACAGATTGCCATTTATACAGAATATTAACAGGGTTTTTACTAGCCTTTGCTTTCCCTTGTTATCCTAACAACTAAACATGAACATCTACTTTGATGTAGAATGATACCAGAAAATGAATGAATCACAGATGTTTTGCTCATATAGTCAGTTCTACAGTTAACTTACTGGTATCCAGCAATCAAGAAAAAATACAAAAAAGCCCAAACAAACAAACAATCAAACAAACAAACAGAAAATAAAACAGAAAATACACCAATATTTTTAGTTTAATTGAAAATAAGTATAGAATTAAAAAATTAACATTGTTCTACTTTTTTTGTGAGGTATATTTATATTTACTTAACTAATAAATTATGTCCATAACTTCAATTTCATCCAACATCAGAAACTGCACAAGAAACTTGTAACATTAATTCCCTGTAGTGTGAGTGGAGGCATGAATCTGAAGGTCTGCACTTCTGTGGAACTGGCAAAGGGGAAGACATAACAGTGCCAAACAGGGGTACCACAGCCAAACGTCTTCATTTTGGTAAGAATTCTTTCAGTCATTAACTTGGTTATCAGCTTATGTTTTAGTATTAAAAACCAAACAAACAAGAAAACAACAACCACACCAAAAAGCAACAAAACAATGTACAAATCAACAACATACAGAATATGGAAAATACAGAAACAGCTGTATTTTGTGAAAAGCTCAGTTTTTATTTACTTCTAAAATGCTGCTCTTTCTCCTCTTCCTTTTTTTTTTTTTTTTCCTCTTCCACACTCTTGGAAAATTAGCACCCTTCAATTTTTCTTTCCAGTCCAAGAACAGGACCTTCTGCTTGGTGATCACTTCTGAGAATTTAGTATTTTCTCTTAATAAGCTACAGAACAGCTGAGTTTTCTTACAGGCAGTCCGTATCATGAAGACTGAACACAGTTGACAGGTGTCCCTGTCAGCAGCTGTATCCAAGGCAGTGTATAGCAGCTGTATAGCAAGGCTATACTGGGCCACAGCTTTTCATATTCATTGTGCCATGTGGAAAGGAATAGTGCCAGCTTAGTAGGAATGGGTTTCCACCTTTCATACCCTCATTCCTGCATCCATTTTGTCATGCAGGCACTTGAGACACAGGGATCTCTGGGCTCAAACACTACATCCAGCTCTATCATGTCATGTTACAGAAGGAGACAACACAATGAGGAGGCATGATGTGCCCACACAACTGGGAACATTTCATACAGCTTTCTCCAATGTTAAATGAAGTATTGACTTTGTAACTGCATGACATGGTTCAGTAATAAAATCAGTATTTTTCACACAGCTCATCAGCATCAGCTTCCTTGTAGTGAAACAGCCATATCTGGGTTACAAACCAAAACCAATATATGAAATGGTGAACTATTCTAAATTAGAATAACAGCAGAGTTCTCTCCCTGTAGTCAGTCTGTAAAATAATTTTGGTTGCATCACAGTTTCTATTGGCCCCAATGGCTTCACCCACTGAACCACCCAAACTGGAAACCCACCATTTAATTTATGTTTTTCTGCATCCTAATTACTCCCAAAAGGCAAACTGAGAAGCCATTGAAAACTGATCACTTGAAAATAAACACCTTTCTGTCTTCCCCCATCTCCTTTGTGCTTGCATATCGAATTGGAAAGGAAATAGTCAAAAATTTGAATTTTACAGATGAAACTAATAAACGTGCACATTGTTATATGATAGCACAGACATGGTCAGCATAGGTTTGTGAAAAATTCACAGTGGCCTTTGTCCCTGTGGTTCATCTGCAATAAGCCTGTGCTGTAGGTCAGAGCTGAGTGATTCACACGTATTACAGCACAAAGCCAAAAAGCAAGGGGTGCTGCAATGGACATCTGAAGGTCAATTATCTTAAACTAACTTCTGTTCCACACTGGGAATGAGAAAGAGGTCGGTGGAGCTGTTCCTACAGTCTGAAAGAAAACCTCTGTACCTTTAAATAACAATGTATACAAGAAGCAAATACACACAGCTGTTTTTCTTATCAATCACTGGCAGATGGGTATCCCGTGGGTATCAACAATACATTCTTGATATCTTAGTATTATCCCTCGAAGTGCAGTTATTTGTCTAAAGAGAGAAAAATATTATTTCCTGAAAATGTGCCTCAGATCTTCACTGATAGGAACTTTATGTGGATTTCTGGTCAGTATGCACACACATCCGTAAGAGTGTATACCTCCTCAAGCCTCAATGACACACAGATTAGTCTTGAAGTTACTTTATGCTACTCATGTCATGAACCAGAACTGTTAAGAGTGATGTAGGTTAAGAAGTGTAGCCTATTAGGAGCACCTAGTAAGTACTTACTGCATTCTATATTTGTATAATCAAACTGATAATATTTTAGTTCATATGCTGTTCATACTGCAGTTTTGTAGTACACTGCCAATGGACTGTTACTCTAAAGTATTTGGTGAGAAGTCTATCCTCAGAAGTCACTATCTTGACTGCCTCTCCAGACATGCAACCCCTACAAAGACCTTGAGATATAGATTTTCTTTCAGGGCCAGCTGTAACATTCACGAAGCTTTTCAGTCATTGCCATTAGCTGCTCTGTGGATCTGACCCAATGAAAGCTTGTGATTTGCTTCTGCCTCTCTCCTCTTCATGAAAAAGGATCAGATTTTGCATCAACTTTTCTAAGAAGTTGAACAATATTGCTGGATCTGGCGAAGTTAAAATCTGTGAACCGTTTTTCAACAAATCATTCAGGATCCCCAAAGAACTTCTTCTAGCCTATGCATTTCTTCTGCATTTTTCAGGAAAGGTCTTTAATTGTTAAGGATACAACGATCCTATACCATTTGCAGGAAGCCTCTATATGATACAATTGCAAACTGGCTGAAGAATCATAGAATAGCTTAAATTGGAAGGGACCTTAAAAGTCATCTAGTTCCAATCCCACTGCCATAGGCAAGGCTGCTACCCACTGTATCAGGCTGCCCAGGGCCCCATCCAACCTGGTCTTGATGAGGATGGAGCACCCACAGCTTCTCTGAGCAGCCTGTACCAGTGACTCATCACCCACTGAGTAAAGAGTTTCCACCCAGCATCTTATCTAAATTTCCCCTCTTATAGTTTAAAGCCATTCTCCCTTTTCCTATCAGTATTATGCCATGTAAAAAGCTGGTCTTTCTCCTGTTTATAAGCTCCCCTCAAGTAGTGGAAGTCTGCTCTTCTCCAGGCTGAACAAGCTCACCTCGTTTCACACTGGTATATCAATGAAGAACCACTGAATAGTCCAGGAGTTACTCATAGGTAGTATGAAGCCAATACAACCTCTTGATATGATAAACTGGTATTTCCTGCTCATTCCCTACAAAGAAGATCTTAAGAACTTGGATGTCTAAAACACTGCAATTTGTCAACCAGCGTTAAAGAGTGGACTTTGCAGCTCTGAGCTTAGTGAGCTTAGAGATACGATTTACTTGACTGGTGTCACCTTTTTCTCAGAGCTTCCTTTTCACACTCTGACACTGCAGCCAGCCTTGTCAGTCCCACTTACATCACTCTCAGGCTGAGCTCTGGGCACATTCTTCCTGACTGCATGGATGCTCCTTGTGCTATGACTGAGCACATTTACTAGCTGATCTCCTTTTAGTAGTAGCCTGTAAGATAATGTCACAGTCACGCACAAAACAATCATGACTTATAGCCTCCTATGAGAAATGTCATAGATTAATGTACTGCCTTGCAATCTTCTGAGAGTCAGTGAATAATTATTTACTGTAATCTCAAATGTTATTCCTGAAGGTACTTATATTTCAACATAGCTGCATAAATACATCCAATAACTGTAACATTTAAGATTTACAGACACTAATTGCTATCTATACATGGTTTATACCAATCTATTTTCTTCAGTTCAGCTTGAATAATACTTCTGTTTTAATTATTTTTTTCACATTTAGTACCTGCCTCTGCAGATATTTCTCTAAATATGAAGACAGCGGATTTATATCCATCACTGATTCATATTCAATATAAAGAAAAGGAAAGTTAAGATGATATAGGAAAATAATCTCTCATCTCCAAAATGGGTCAGTTGAGGTGAACATTCATCTTCAGCAATCACCAATAAAATCTCTAGCAAAATATGAAAATTTGGAATAAATAAGTAGTCTGACTCTTTTTGCAGGTAGTGATTATTTGGAAAAGATTTAAGATATAAGTAAGATCGCAGAGACTAAAATAAGAGATTTTAAGTTAGGGACGCAAGTAAAGGTCTGAAGAATCAGCCTTCATGTGGATATTTCATGAGAGGACAACTGACCTTAAACAGTGGACATGAAATACTCAAATACAGCTGAGGTATTGTGGACCAGCTGTAACATGGTTGTAAATCTGATATGATCTTGACTGAGAGGATTACAATTCTTTAGTCTGTTTACTCTACACAGTGATGCTGATTGAGGAAGAAATTTGAAGGAGAAAAATGAAACAAGAAAGAAGGCAGAAAAACACATAAAGATTCATGGGTGGTGGCAATGAAAATCTTGTAAAAAAGGGATAGAGGCTGTGATTCTATTTGTAAAAGGATAGCTTATATTTTTCCAGATAAATGGAGATAAGATCAACTTATATTAGTAGTAATAATTTAGAAATGTGCTTTATTATAGGGGTTCTACTATAAAACATAACAATTTTTTTTTTTATAATAAAACACAGGTGTGTTTTATTATAAAACTTGGTTTATCTTAGCTTGTCTTTTTTAATTTTTGCAACCCTGAATTTCTGCCCATAGCTGTGGAATTAGGAAATAGTGTGCCTATCGCTTATCTCTCAGGAAGGAAAGAGCTAATAATAACGTCCACATAATAACGTTGACTAATTGTAAGAGATTATTATTTGTTTTACCATTGCCTCAAAGTTTGCTGATGAACAAGTCCAAGCAACTGGTCAACATTTATAATAAACTGGTCGGACCAACATTTGAACCATTGCTTCTTAATCTCATGCCAGGTATACATATAATCAAAGAACCTCGTCTCCCTCCTTTATATTGGAGCGTGACACTAACGAATTCTCATTTGTAATAATTACTGCTTGCATAATCAAGTCAAAGGATCCAAACTAACATTTATTGCTATTACTTTAAAAGACAAAACAGTTTTCTACTCAGGTTACCCCATAACTAACTGTAGTGATGTAGAATTTGTGATGTAGGCAGAACTCGACCTTTTAGGCACAGTACCACACAAAATCCTTTCTGTTCATAGTAGTGAATGAGTTGTTTCAGTTTACAAAAGGCAAATATGTAAAGAAATCTGGTATAAATAATGTAAGGCTCAGTTATGCTTGCATACTAAAAATATACAGCATTTTTAAAACCAGCGTAAGCCTCACTTAAGAGTATTACCGCTCCAGTAGTTTTCTTCAGTACTGATGTTTGCAGAAAGCACCATAAAAGCAAATCTCTGTAATTTTTCTCTTTAACTTATCCTATTACAATTTTAGAATGAGAAAAATAAAAAGGAAAAGGTAGTAAGAATTCATCCTAATCTTAAATTCATGATCCAGAGGAAAAGCCACAACCAAGCAGAAGTGCTGGCTAGCAGAAACTTGAAGCCATGTGTACACATGCTATTGATAGATTCTGCCCTCAGGGAAACTTGGTTTTGTGAATTCACTGTAAGTGAAGAGGATGGCAAGCAGTTTGCTTTTATACCAGCAATATATTCTTCTAATACAAATAGCCTGAGGAAAGACATGCCATAGCTGATTTCTTAGTCAAAAGAGTTCTCTTTAATTCCAAATTTCCAGTATGGTAATTAATTAAAAACATTGTATTTTTGTCTCTCAATATGAATTGCTATGCTGGAAGTGATATATGCCTTTTTATCACAGAACTTGTGAGTAGTTTGACTTCCACGCTGGTGTCAGACTGTATGACTAATGTGATGACTGTGTCTTTTCTGAATTATTCAGATCTCTGCTGGTAGGATTAAGCAAGTCAGAAGGAGCTACTGAGACCATAGGCACACCATTGCCTAACAGCAAAGCCAAGGGGAAAATCAGAGCTGTAATCTGTGGGATACCGGGAGGTCACAGTTGACTCTCACCTGGAAACACCATCTTCCCCTCTACCACTTGAGTTATGAAATGACAGATACAGTGATGTTTTTTCTCATCCTCCCTCCTCCTCCACATCTCTACTACTTATCCAGTGGCGCAGTGAGATTTTCAAAATAAAGAGTGAATGGACTTCCAAACACAAGGACAGATGCATAGTAAATTCTTTGCCACTGCTGACGTATACAAATTATACAAAAAAATTATACAAAATTAGATCCATAGTTAACCCAGAGCACCTATCAGTAGATACTGATAATACACTTTACTCCCAAAACAGAGATTCCCTTAACCCAAACTAATTCACCATGGAAACTGTCATCAAGCCCCAGCAAAACTTTCCTCCTTCAAGGCTTCACTGAACGTTGGCTCAGAAAAAGCACCTGTGCATTTATTTCCAGTTCAAGATTTGACAGATGATTATATCTCCTCTATAGGGTAAGTTTGTGATAGGTGGCTATGTTCAAATGAGAAAAATTGCATTACCCTGGAAGCACATAGCCCATGATAAACACCTTATATGAGGATTCCAATGATAAATACTGTCAGCACATATCTGCTACAAAGGGATATCTTCTTAAACCCCAGCTGGCAACAGCTTAGTTCTGATACAGAGGGATTAATATATTCACAGGATTTTGTATGAGACAGTATAACAAGAAATTGCACAAGCTGGAGAATAAATCAGCTACCAAACCTGGATATATATACACACACATATATATATATGTAGCTTTATTCATTATAGGATGCATACTGCAAAAAGAACATTTGTGATCTCATTTTGACAACCTAAATTTACCCTTCACTTTAAAAAGATCTATTATTTCATTTCTCAAAATCCATGCACACTTTTTAAAAAATGGGAACTCCTTTTTAGTGACCTACAGTGGTGACACTCCAACTTCATTTGCCTCTGAGGCATCTGTTTGATGAATAATCTAGTTAGGTGCTAACCAGTTAAGCACTACACACTGCATACAGACTTCAGAGTACTTCCCCCTGTAAGCTGAAGTGATTACATATTTAACAATTTTAAAAGATTAAAATTATTACCTATGACCATTTCTACAAGCAAAGAAAGATTAAATAGTGTTTATGTGGGTTGTTTATCAGCCAGATTAGCCCCTCCCTTTTTTGGCTGACACTGATGGATGTAGCATGCGAGCTTCAGTGACACTCTTTGAGAACTTCACTTTACATTTCCAGGGCCAACAGTTTTAAGATCTGTCACAAAGACTTGTGTTCCTAAATCCAAAGGACTCACAGTTATATTTCAGTGAGAAACTTAATAGCCACACTTATCAGGATCATGGTAAGCACCGAAATTACATTTCTTAAAGGAGTTTAAAATTAAAATCGTTAAAGAAACATATTTCTTCTGTGTGTGAGCTAAAGTAATATCTACCAAAAAACACATGCATTTGGTTTTGATTAAAACATGCATCAAACTAATTACCATCACACAGGCACATCCTAAACATATCAGTGCCCTTGTTAATACTCTCTCCTTTCCTGACTAAACTGATTCTACAGTCAAAATAATTAAGCAGCTTTGTGGCAAATCAAATTTATACAGCTGTGGAAATGAAACAGGTGTGACCTGCATGTATTCTTGCTTGGTCTTTTGTCATGGGAGTGCAGCCTCATTTTTTATTTAAGGACCTTGCCAGTAGTTATACATCACAAGATAAGGTTACAATTTGTGTGTCAGGGATAAAATAATGCTTGTTATGTACCACATCTGAACAATATGGGTACACTGATAATGAAAGAAAGGTGCCAGAAGGAATAGCTCATGTGTGTTGATGAAATCAGGGAGCATTAATTAGACACGCACTATTTAAGACTATGTAGCAGCCTAACATGCCATAAAATTAAGGGCATTATAAATAGCAGGTTGATTACACATCAGGAAAAAAAAAAGGATGAAGTTATGCTCCATAATTAATGAATCTCTTCAGAATACAACTTACTTGGGTCTTATAAATATCACCAGAACTACTAGAGGATCTGTGAAATTGTTCCACTGGGGAAATTAATTAAAATCGATGAAAGACATACAGAAGCTATAGCCATCTTTATTATTCCTGACTTCATTGCTACCTGCTGAGTTTCCAGCTGCTTGAGCCATATTTCAGACACAGACTCCCTGGTCCTTTTAGGTAAAGCTATCAGCTGAAGTGGAACATAGCAGAAGTAATGTAAGTTTATAATCTTATCATTAAGTCAGCTTGTGGTGCTGCAAACTCTGTGAACTTCTTTCTGCACTAAGAGAACAAAAGTTACAGATTTTAAATAACAGATGAAGAATTAATCCCAAATCCTCTCTGTGAGGATGATCATATGTCTGAAAGCATAGCATAGCAAAACATCTCCTTCCAAGGCAAAACTTGGCATGCCGTTTCCTCTTTCCAATACTAGATTTAACCTTATTTCTCCAAAGGAAAGAGAGGAACAGACCCTTGTCCAAATGCAAGTTACTGATCACTGGAACATAACTGCCAGTTCAGAATGGATTGTCCTGAGCTCCTATTCCTCTCTTCACTGTTTTCTCTTCTTCACTATACTTGACTTATATTAAAATATATAACAAGAAATGCAAACTAGTGCCTAAACGATTAAAAAGTATTTAATAATAATCAATATTTTTGAAGAAAATAATTGCTCTCTTAAAGTAGTATTAATAGAAACAGAATGTTACTAAGAGTAAAGGCAAAGCACACTGGAGATACGTGTACTATGTCTTTAAGGAGGTATGAAAAAGTTGTGAATGGTGCAATTCAATGAGAGGAATCTCTCTGTCTCTGAGCTTGGTTTTAATCTGTTTTTTCTGTCACTACCGTTGAGAATTGAGGACTCACATTCAAGACCAGAGATCAAAACCTAGGACAATGTTCTGTTTTTATAGCCTATAACTGTGAGATTTTTGAGACCCTCTACTGAACATTTTAGTAAGTTTTATTCTTCTTAATGGTGTTACTTTAAACACCAAAGTTAGGAAGGACAAAACAGGTGGTTGTTTGTTTTTTTTTAGTATCAAAAACTTCCATTTTTCATTGGACAAATCCTTCTATATATCACAGTAACTCTGCCATGACAACATGACATAGAACTTATCATTTTATTAGCATCTTCATAAGAAGACCAGTCAATAACCTTTTAAAAAACCTTCCCCTTCAAATAATGTTATTAAACCTTTTGAACTCCAATACAGGCACAAACTTAGTCTTAAACTCATATTTTCTAGAGCAGAGAGCACCAAATCCACGTATTGTTACATGAAGTGTTAAAATGCACTGGTGTCCTAATGTTTCTGTTAATAAAATGTATAGCATAACTGTGGACATTATGAGTGTATTCAGTTTTAGCTTGCCTTAAAAAATCTCATAGGTAGGGTTTATAAATTGGCTGCCTAATTTGCATTTGCTTGAAGTGCAAACAGTTCTTGGTTAGTAAAAAAAGATTACCAAAACTTGCATTCAATGGTATAGTACTGTTTCACTAATACTACTTTTATTGTTGTTTTTCCAAAGAAACAAGTTGTCTGCCAACTATTTAGACCCAACTTCTGCTGCCTTCCATCCAATATCCCAGCTCCATGCTGAAGAGAGTTACTCACTGCTGCCCCTCATTAGGTACTGTCCTCTACAGAGGAAACAGGAGAATGGAGTTGGATGGGACTATCTTGGGCTCACCTGACCTAGATACTGGGGAGAAATGGCTTTAGAAGTCAATCTAAATGCCGTCTTAGTATGCAATCGTATCTACATATATGAACCTGAAGACTGTTCAGCTGGATCCTGGAATTTTTAGAAGTCACAGGTAGGAAAATCAGATTGCTTTGGAGGCTAACATACTTTCCGATGATGCAACATATACGTTACTAATGATTCCAAACATTAATGCTTGTGTATAACAATGGTGGCAGCTTACATTACATCTTAGCAAAGCACTACAGGACAGGGTGGTAAACTCGACACTTACAACACACACTCCAACTAAGTAGCTGAAGAAACAGAATAAATGGGCATTGACTTGTACAACATTCCGTTCAGGTGTAAGTTAAATTCAGAAGGAAGGGCTCCCAGGACATGTAATATAGCTGCTTTCTCACAACCCAACATGCAGGACAACACAATTGCCACTTTTTCCTTAGCAATAAAGCCTTGATTCCTACTACTTCTACTATTTCAGTCAAGGTGAATTTTGCCATTGATTTTGGTTTTGCGTGACCAAAAACTTAGGTTCATATAAAAGTAATCAATAAAACAAAACAAAATACCTGGAGATGTTCAAAGGCACAAACTGCTGTTAAAAGCCTGCTGGCTAGAACAGACTTTCATCGGACACTATGTGGCAAATTGTCACTCACCATTTTTCCCTTCTACTGTTCGATACACATAGTAAATTCTACTGATACCATGAGCAGTTTATATTACTTAGGAGTAACGTAACTGCACACAGAATATATTCGATTTTAAACTGCATTACAGAACTCAGAGATAAATTATAAGAGGAAATTATTTATATCAACCACTTCCCTTTTATTTTAATTCTCAACATACAGTACTTGTTCATCATGTTCCTGGCTCATAAATTCCTGGCAGGAAGAATGTTACATAAGAGAAATGTAAATCTCTGCAAAAACATTAAACTTCCTGCTACAGCAGATATATTTACGATTTTTCTTTTTTCCACCTGTGTTTTGACCTATATACCTACAATTTCTTTTGAACAGAAAAGATTTTGTAGACTGTTTAAATGCTTCATATTACCTATTCAAGCTATGAGGATCTGTGGAAAATAGCTGAACATATAGTAAAATCCAGTTGATTCTTTGGCAGATCTCTTTTATATGAATATGAACAGTTCATTCTGTAGAAATAACATTTCAATCCAAATATAAAAGTGTTCTTCATCATAAATAACAGCAATTTTGGCTAATCTAATAGCCATTCTGGGTTGAGATTAAATTTGCACATATGTTCAGGCAAAGTTAGAAAAAAAAAAAAGGTGCAAATATTCATGTAAATACAGTTTTATGAAGAAGAAATAAAACAGACATTGTGGTGGACACACAAACATTTACAATTCATGTCGAATTTCTAGGCAGGTCCAACCAATAAAATCTGCATTTCATGATATACTCCTGCCTCATTTTCTAAAGAGACACCATACAACTTCTTGTGTACATTTAAAACCCAAATAGGATTTTTATTATGATGTTTAGTTGGAAAAAAGATTTTTTCACTTAACCACTGAAGGGATTACTCCCGCATACAGGATATTTCATAAAAGCAGAGATATTAATATTTCTACTTCTATTGATAAGAAATAATTTATTCTCAGGCCATTGTTTCGTCAACAATCTATGTGGGTAGCAGGAAAATATTTTACTTTTTGATAGAAATAAAAAAGAACAAAGTGGACTGATGTTGAACACCGGTGCTGTCTGTGATGATCAAGGCTTACTATAAATTCACATGATATATCTGCAACATGTATAATGATTTCTGGAAACATGCTTCTTTTTTTTAATACCGAATTTTATCAGACTGCTACGGAAAGCAGTAGGGACTGTAAATTATCTCTTCATTGCACACCTTGATCTACTCACTAGTGAGTCTACTTCAATAGAAACTTTCTTTCCTACTCATTGCATCTGCATCAGATGATCACTGCCAAGTGAAATGTCTGTTATTTCATAGATTATTTATATACTGAAGTATTTTACAGGGAACTGTAATGCTGAATGATATCCTTACTAGAAAGCTAATCAGCAACAAATAAATAGATACAATGGCAAAAAGTTAGACGAATTTGTTTCTCTCATGAAAGGATGTTGTAGAAAAAAATGTATTTCAATGCTTGAAAATTATTTTAGGATATATCATAGTAATGAAAACTTTGCTAGACTTAGATCCATGCCGGTTTGAATACATATTTATAAGACTTAGTCCTGACCAAAAGTATTAAATAGCAAATATTAAATGATACCAGTGAGAAGACCAATCAAATCAGTACCGAGTGCCTCAAAAATTCAATTATAATGCAACTTTCTTTTTCTCAGCACAGGGATGACATTTTATAAACCACAGGTACTAAATCCCTGACATTTTCTTTCAGTTTTAGTTCAGCTACTGAGGGCAAGAAGGAAGGTTCCTCCTTCCCTTCCCCACTGCTCTCACCCTGGAAGAAAATTTTTAAATGATAGATTGTAAGTTCCTCTACAGAGGTTCACATTAAAAAAGTAGAATATATAATGTTAAGAACCATTTTCAGAATAATAATCAAGACTGCTGACTGTTGAGAACCTCTGGCATTAGATTTCAGTACTGTTGATTGCACATGTTGACCTACAATAACAAAATTAAAATAAAGCAAAAATGAAGCATTGCAAGTAGCTATGCCAAGACTTCAGTAGGTCCTAAGGAAATAATATGCAAACACACACAGTAGAAACCAGGCTAGAAGGCAACACCCATACACAACTTTGTGACTGACCTGGAGGTGAACCAGAATCAGCACTACAATGGCATTTGGAGACCATTAGTAAGACAGATAGCAGCAATCTGGATAACAGGTAGCTTTCTATATAAAGGATTACAGTTGGATGATTTTCTAAGGCACTTTCTAACTCATCGGGGTCAAAAGAAATCTTATAATATGCATTCCTATTTTTGTGTGTGTGTGTGTGAAAAGCATCTCTAGGCATCCTTTATTTTGTTGAGGATTTGAGGTAAAAATGAGTAGTTCGTAGAGATCACTGCAGACTTCTGCAAAGGACAATAAGAAAGAGATATGTCTAGTTTTAGGCAGGGGAAGATAAACAGAATCGCAGAATTGTAGGGATTGGAAGGGACCCCCAGAGATCATGGATTCCAACCCCCTGCCACAGCAGCTCCCTAGCCCAGGTTGCACAGGTAGGCATCCAGGTGGGTCTGGAACTTCTCCAGAGAAGGAGACTCCACCACCTCTCTGTGCAGCCTGTGCCAGTGCTCTGTATAACTCTAAGCCATAACATAAGCTAATATCACAGCCCATTTATCAGAATCTTCAAAACACTAGTAACTGGACAAAAAACAAACAAACAAACAAAAACACAGCAACAACAACAACAGAAACACAGAATAAATGAGGTAGAATGGGGAAAACAGACATTTAAAGCTGAAATACTTCTGTTCTTCATTGGAAAATGCAAGACTGAGTGCCTCACAGATAGGAGCTGGAATTAAAATACTGATCATGTATGCACACAATTTTTACTGTAATGTCACCCTATTGCACTTGAGATCTGTGTTCTTTCTGAGCTGTGTGTGAAGGGAGGAGGGGAAAGTTTAAAGAGGAACACCTAGAAATGTTCCTGGATTTTACCCACAAAGAATATCTAAAGTAACACTTCTTGAATATAAAGATGTTACAGTTTCTGCAGTAGTCAGATAATGGCTGAGGCTTCAAAACCAGCAAGAATCCTTTTAATCATATTTTGGATAATTATCTGAGAGATTTCACATGCATTTTTTAAAACTGTTATGATTGTTTTTTTCTTATGAAGGTCTCAATTATACACGTTGTGCTTGATCTTATCACTGGTTACAGCTGGAAGTATGACACTGTACCACTTCTAAGTAAGAAGTTCTCTGAATTTTAGATTTGTATATTACATTTTGCAATAAAAACTCACAATGATGTATTCAGAAGAGATTGTACCTGTCAGAAAGATCAAGATTTCATTCTGTCAGTAGTTTTAATTATGAAAAGGTACACATACAAGCTGTGTCTGAAATTAAGAACTGAACTGGAAGTAGCATGGAGGTGTTTTCTCTACTGTTCTGTTCTCACAGAGAAAGTACATGAAAGGGAACAGAAAAAAGATCAGGTTGGCAATAAAAAGAAAGTTTGCTTACAAACCAGAATCTGCACTGAATCATAGAATTCTATTGATATGATTATGATTTTATATATTACATTATGATTGATAAAGAGCATCTAGTCCAGCTATCCATCTACCACCAATATTGCCCTCTAAATCATATCCATAAGTATTATACCTACCCTTTCCTTAAACACCTCCAGGGACAGTGCCTCCATCACCTCCCTGGGCAGCTTCTTCCAACACCTGACCAATCTTTCTGAGAAGAAATTCTTGATATCAATTCTGAACCTCCCCTGGCGTGACTTGAGGACATTCTCTCTTGTCCTGATTGCATTTTTTATAAAATAGCATCAGTGGATTTTGCCTTAAGAGAGCAGACTGTATGATGTGAATCCCAGAAGTATTTTTCTCCTACAGAGCAAAGATGTAGATTTCTCTACGACAGGGTAGTACAGAGATTTTAATATAGGTTACTATTCATGTCGCGTTAAGTGAGGAAGTGTGGAGTCCCTTCATGATTCCCATACTTTTAGAGGCATTGGAGGTTTTAAGTCTATACAACAGCACTATTTATGACTTGCACAGTAGCGTGTACTATAATATTTTAATAGTTAATTTTGTGTTATTGGGTCCACTGTATGTGATTCAGAGATTTTTAAAAATAGATGAGCAATCCGGATTCAAAACCATGTGACAGAGGGAGAAATTGCAGGTACTTTTTGTAAATTGTCTCCATGACTGATTGCACTCAGAAAATGTGTATTTTAGTCAGCACTCATCTAACTTCAGTCCATCTAATCATTGGACTTCTGTTTGCTCAATTTAAAAGCCAGAATTGTCTTCCCACATAGATTCCTTTAGAATATGATTACCTTAGATCTGATGGTTGTTACTTTAATTGATTTCACATTTTAAAACTATTACCAGTTATTCCACACCTCAGGTCATTACTGGAGTGTTTCAATCCCAAAACATACAAGTTTTGATAACTAGCACACTGTGAATGGTGTTTTACTAATGATAAATTGTGGCACTGATGAAGTCAGCAACATTTTCTCCAAGCATGAGCAGAGTTGAGAACTAAGATTCTCATCTCTGGTGCACAAACCAGTATTACATTTATATTTCTGATATTTTCCTCCATTTTCAGTGACCTTTTACATATAAACTGTCAGTGGTGCAGTATGTTCATTTGCTAACTCCCCTAATACTTTCCAAATCACATAATCCAGACTACATGATTTGCATATGTTCATCTTTTTTAACAATTCCCTTTTTATGATTGTTCATGGCAGCTGATGCATTTTTATGAGGTATGCCTAGCTTTCCAGTGATTATTCCTTCTGAAACGTAATTATTGCCCGTAATTCTACTGATTTATATTTGCAAGGTAAGGAAACATTTCCAACATAATTATAATAACCTTTTTAACAAAGACAAAGTTACTGTTAAGATTTTTGTTCTACCTCTTTAAAGATTTACTGGATTTCTTAATTACTTTCTCCAGACACATTTCAGGTGAGTTAACCTCGACTCCCAGACCAGTTTTTTACAAGTCCCTTCTGTATCAGTCCTGACACTGTTTATTCCTTACCTTCTCATATTCAAGAGAAAATGTAAATAAGTTCTTGATTCCCTAGGATTTCCTCTTCATTCTTAGTACTTCCTCCTTTGACAGGGTCAAAACCTCTATTTTACTTACTGGAGGCAGACTCCAAAAAAGCAGTGGGGACCATCAAGCAAGAATGGCACATAGAGTTTGGTCAGCTTACTGATCTCTCAAAAGGTGTTTTTTGGAAGAAATACCTTTCAGTACTTCTGAGTAATTTACACAGTCCAGAAACTGAAAAGTAATGTCTGCTTTGGAAGTATACAGTAGACACGAAAAAGTGTCAAAGAAAAAGTTCCAGCTTATTTACCCTGTATGCATGACTGAGGGACATATGTTTTAAGTTTTACTATTAGTGACATCGTGAAATGAATGATTTCAAACAAGGCAACCTTCTCAGGTCACAAAGAATTCCCTTCAAAGAAATGAGAATAGTGCTTCTATCCCCGAAGTCCCTGAGTTGTTGAGTAACAATTATATATATATTTCTGTATAAAGATGTTATCCATGTGATGTGAATATTCAATGACATTTTTACTCCTGCAGGTCATGAATGTCTTTTTACTCAGTCTTATTACTGATTCTCCTAATTGCGCTGAACTCTGCTTATTCAAAAAGTATGAAGCAATGGGAACATCCTGGGGCTATTCTAGGATAGCTGCATATGAAGAAAGCTGTCTCTACATCATGCTGAAGAGATATTCCCTTGTTGTCTGGGTCTCTGATGTTTCAAGGAATGAGGCAGAGTTGTCTTATATGTATCTGGGTCAGTAACTACACTTGTTTTCCCCAGTGAGATTTTGCTTTCCAGTTGCTAACTCCTAATACACACTTTATTAAAGGCTGCTATTTTCTTTGAGCAGCAGAGTCAGTACTGGGAACTCTTTATTGCCCTAATAAGCAAAAAGGAGATGAAAGTAATCATGGGCTGATCAAACTGTGCTATAACAAGGTTCAACAGATGCTAAATCTATTTTTATGGTTGACAGTGATTATTCTATCTGTAAAGGTGGACACTTAAGATGAGAACAGTAAATCTGTGAGGAATAGATGGCAAGTGGGATCTTATCAATAGAAGAACATGGAGAAAGAAATGCAAAGAAGCTGATAGGACAAAATATTTCTTCTGACTGGGATTTCACATAATTTCTCACCAATTGTTATAAACGTACAATAAATTCCTTTCACAAGAAGGTAAGGATACTTGAAAAACACACAAGTTATCCCTGTGGACAGCACATCTCTAAGTTTTTTCAGTGATTCCCAGTGACAGAACAAGGGGAAATGGGCACAAACTGGAACACAGGAAGTTCTGTACAAACATGAGAAAAAACTCTATGTTGAGGGTGACAGAGCACTGGAACAGGAAGCCCAGGGATGCTGTGGAGTCTTCTTGCCTGTAGACAGTCAAAACCTACCTGGACAATTTCCTGTGTGATGTATTGTAGGGAACTTGCTTTAGCAGGGGAATGGACTAGATGATCTTCAGAGGTCCCTTCCAACCCTTACAATTCTGTGATTCTGTGAAGTACTGCACTGGTTTAAGCCAAAGATATTATGACCTTCTGTGAGTCACATGCATTCTACACTACAGCATCTACATGCACAACTTCTGAAAATAATTTATTTTGCTTTCCATTTACTATCACCTAATTAACCTTTTAAAAATGTAGATGTAAATTTCTGCAGCACAGAGGAAATTAAAACTGGGGAATGAAGACAAAGAATCTTAACTGACTAAACAATTAAAACTAAACTTGTGATACTTCTGTGAGGAGAGAGAAATCATCATGATAAAAGGAAGCTGGATGACTTTCATTTCAAAACAAAACAAAAGAAATCCTCTGCTGGTTTTAAAAGAAAACAAATCTTCACAAGATTTGCATGATACTATAAAAAGGCATAATTCACAGTATATCTACATAAAAATAGCAGTGACTATTCCAGATACGTAAGCTACAGCATGCAATGGTAACATAACAACTTGGAGGCACAACATCTCTAGAGACTGTGAATGACAACCTCTCCATAGAGAAGCCCCACAGGTGCACTGCAGCCTACCACAAGGTTTATCCTGGCCATACTCTCCTCAGTAGCTGATGCCCCAAAGTCAAACCTTTTGTTTCAGAAATGCTTCACCAGGGCATGTTTATCAGTTGTTCAGTGTTTATAAGACAGTATTTTTTACAGTGGTTTCCTCTCACTCAGTCATTATGTTTATGCTGTGAAATTAGAACCAAGCCTAGCACCTATCTGGTAACATCCTAAATTATAGATAAAGAATGCTAGAAATCCAGATATATATCTGCATGAAAACTCAGTATGTGTGTATGTATGCAGGATAAACAGACAGACAGAAATAGCCTTAATCTAAAATTTATTTAGGGACATAAAAGTTTCACATCTTGATGTGATATTTATTTTTGATTTTCATCAGTTACAACCATGTACGAAATAAATAATATATGAACTACTTAATGTATGTGCCACTCGTCTTAAAATTAAAATAATAAGGTACTGCAAAAGCAAAGCATTAACATTGGTGTTGACTTTAGAAAAGCTATGTATGATGCTGCAGCTGAAAAAATATTTGTAGGGAACTTGGAACTTTTATCCTATTCATGTAGGCGCGTGGGTTAGTAGATATTTTTTTGCAGTTAATTCTCCAGTAGCAATTTTGAACCTGGGACAGAAAATGGAAATAAAGATTCCTCATGTTTTATGTCAAAAAAAAGGTCATAGTCTATTTTTCCAGTCCTCCCACCCCATTTGAGTGTTTTCAAATTATTTGAAGTACAAAATGCCTTTAATCTCTTCTTCAAACATTAAAGAAAAAAAAAGCTTCAGGAAAATAATGTTAATAGTACTGTTCAGCATACACCTAATCCAGAAACAGAACTTCTGTGAATAAGAAAGCCTACAAACCTCACTTTAGTTTTACGCAAGATGTTTGAGTGTTTTATTAAGACATAGTGAGGGGATAAAAAATGATTTATCCTGCATATACTTGAAACTATACACTAAACAGCTTTCATTATTATTTATAAAGAGCCACCAAAAATAGTTTCAAGCTTGAAAATCAGCATGTTAAGTGTACAGAAAATGTGGTACTTATCTACTGTTTCACACAGCTGTTACCAACAAGCCTGATATTTCAAAATAATTATTTATATTAAATCTGTCCTTCATAAAGGCTTTGAGTAATATGGATAGGAGTAATATCAAAATTACTCAAGTTGATTTGTATGTCTGTTAATAATTTTGCTATTGATAATTAACTAAGTGGTATCAATGAAATATACAGCATTGGATCTAACATAACAAAGCGAATTTCATTGAGGTATCTTATGGACTTGCATAGTAAAATTAGGGACAGTTTAAAACAGAAAACGGTGCAAGAGCTACTATCACAGTTACAAGCTTGATTCTGTTTCATTCTGATTGTTCTAATTATGTTTCATCCTTATTTTTTTCCCCTTGTCAAACCATAGATTCTCCTTGGGAAGTGGGAAGGAAAGGGGAAGAAGGCAGTTTCTCTTCATAAAGCATTCTTTATAAGAATTTTGTGCAAAGGTCTCTTGAATGACTATGTTCCTAAGGCAAATAAAAAATGTAACTGATTTACTCAGTCACAAATTTAATTACTGAACACCAAAACCAGATTTGCATAGGACAGTAGGAAAGAAAGCAGCTGACTATAGAAAGACCTCCCATTTTACATATAACAATAATAGTAATTTTTATGTTAAAATGAACTAGAATAATTAATATCTTAATATCTGCCTGTATATAAATAATTTTCTTTCACCGCTGCTATAGGAACAAAATTTATGATTCTTCTTTATATTTGAATGTGAAGCAGATCGATTTCTGTGGCAGAAATCTCAGCTGGAATCTAAGTCCTGCAAACTTACTACATGCAGCACATCTATTTGTTTAGGTAAAGACTGAAGGAGAGTTGAACAAATTAAGTTCTAAGGAATAAAAACTGAGGTCAGTAATAAAGCTGCATAAATCCCTTCAACTCTGACCCGAAGCAATGCCCCTGTCCAAATAAAGTCCAAAGTTATCTTCTTTTGTATTGATATGCCTTTCCCTCCTGCTCTCTCTCCTTAAAGCACACAGTCTCTGCATGGCATTTTTCTTACTGGAATATCTTTTCTTTTCTCAGCCTCAGACATGCTCTCCATTTATTACTTGGCCTCTTGCTAGATTTCCTTACAGTAACACATACTTCATGACCTGACCTGCAACACTTCATTTTTACTTGCCTCACTCACCCTGCAGTAATGGTCTGGAAGAGACAAAATTGTTAGTAAAATTCCCCTGGCTGATACCATTGCAATTTAAAAAGTCAAAAAGGTGCTTACCAGGAAATTCATACATTTAGAAGCAAGTGCATTTTCAGAACTAGTCTCTATAATACACAGAACACTCATGTATGCCCCCTCACCCTAATTTCATTTTCTGTGATTTAAGGTCAATTCCATGGAAAGTTGGGCAAAGGACAATCAACTGCCCTTAAAGTTCTGGTAGTGTTGGCTCCCTGAAGCAAATCCCACAAAGATGTCTATCAGGTGGGAGTGTGCCAACCCAGACAAGGCAAACGACATAACTAGCCACTTGTTATCCCTAATAAAGGACAGTGGGTTGAACTAAACTTATACTTAATCACTGTTTCTTTGTTGATATTAAAAAGCAATCACTTGCTGAGGGTTACCATAGTAACAAGTGAGCTAATTTTTTTTGTTTGTTTTAAAGCTCTTTCATGCACTGCAGAAACGGTGGGAAATTTGGCAGGGAATCCTGTTCCTGATTTTTTGGTGTTATTTAACTAGAACAGGATAAAGCAAGGTATGGCTTTCAGTGAAACTGGAGATTTATTTCCCTCCTCTCTACAAGCATTAAAAAAAAGTTTGCATTTTACTTACATCTTTGATTTCTGCGTTTGCTCTTGTACATAGTCATTCTGAAGAAATTCCACTTTCTAAGAAGTAATTGCCTTGAACACAGACAAAAGAGAAGAGGTCGTCCTTCTGCTTTGCAGCGAGACAGTTGCTCACTGACAGAAGGTAACCAGCAATCTCTCAGAGAAAGGCAGGGTAATACCATTCTCCTAAAATCCAGGGGAGATGCTGCTGGCTCTAGCTATTTTCTCTGCTGCAAAGCTCAGAGAAAAATATATATTTACTTTCCTATTTTTTCTTCTCCAATGTGTTTTATAGCATCTAATAAAATCCAGAGCAGAAAGAATCATATAATCAGATGAAGTGGAGTGATGTGCTATTTGGTAGTCTGATAGCAAGATTCCTCAAAAGAGCTCTGATGCACATCAAAATTGCATAAATGACCTCATAAACTAATGAAATCTAACTTTTCATTGTGATGTCATAGGATTATATATACAAGGACATTAAAATATAACAAGCTATATCTTTAAGAAAAATTACTATTGAAAAAAAAAAATCAACACATTGATAAGTGAAATCCTGATTGCAGCTCTGAGCTTATCTCTAGGTTATTCAGAAAGCAGCACACAATGTACAATTTTTTTTTAATGATTCCTTGTGCATTGCCTTTCAATGATTTCTATTTGAGGAAAGTTACTTAATAATATTTTTGCTTTTCATTTTTCTAACTGCTACCTGCTAATGGGACATAGGAAAAGAAAAAAAAGCAGCAGTATGATCTTCTACATTCCTGTACATAACCATTTCAGTACTCCAGACTTCTTCCTAAAGATGAGCAAGGAAAAGGGGGAGAAAGTCTTGCCTGGGCATGGAGATGACAGTTATGACAACATTCAAGAATGAAGATACAGTGGTAGCTCTGGTGTTGGAGAGAAGGAATTGCAGAACATTTATCAACAAACTTGCTTTCAGTAAAATTGCGTGAAAGTATTTCTTAATTGGGCCTTTCATATTTTAAGATGTTGTATCCGGATATCACATATAAAGAAGCATCTCAGGTATAGAGGGTGTGGTAAAGAAAAAAAATAGCAAATGACATGTCTTGAACGTAATAATAATAGTGTTATTGCCATCTACAAAGTATGGTTTGACAAAAGGTCTATGAACTATTCAAGGAAATCTAAAACTAGCATCATTGCTTCAGATTAGAAATAATTTATATCTGGTGGTCTTTCATGTTTCAGAAAGCAAAAAACAAACCTTTTCAAAGACAGATAAGAGTTTGCAGAATCAAAAAACAGAGATCAGCAGTTATTTGCTTAAATAAAACAACAAAGAAACAAAACAAAACCTGAAGAAATTTTTTTATCAACTTCCTACCCTAAAATTAAACTTTTCCCATCTCTTTTTCCTCTCAGATTTTTGCTTGTATCTGCAGTCTAATAGTACCTAACTTTGTGCAGTATCAGTTCTTCTTCCTTTCAGCCATTCAGTATTTCACAGTCTCACACTGGCACACCTCTAGCTGCCAAAGATATTTTTTTTCTTTGTATTGGCTCTATTTATCTACTTTTTCCCCTTCTGTCAAAAGCTGACTGCAGATCTTTTCATTTGCTTTGGACTTGTATCAGCACAGCTGAGGACAAAGCGTGGCCTAAAGAATGGCTGCATTTTTAGATTTATTTTGTATTTCAACTACAATTGTCTCAAAACCATCAAGTAGAAGGGAAGGAAAACATTTGGCCAAATCATTATGAAACATAGCAGCAGAAAAAATGTCTGCACCAAACAGAAAGACTCTGCATGCCATAAACTCAAACAGCACTGATCAATTTCTAGCTATTGAAGTTGGTATTTCTGCAGTAAGTTATATGTGCTGATGATAATCCCCCATTTTCCTACTTTATTTTTCCTCTGTTGATTTCCAGCTGAATCAGATCTATGATCTGACTCAAACCACAGAAACCTATGGTATCCTATTTGTTCCTTCATGTGTCTGTCTTTGTTCCCTTTCCTTGCTCTTTCCTGTTCCTACCTGAAGGCTTTCATCTGTATTATTTTGTTCAGATTTTCCATTTTTCATTGTTTCAATAAGATGTTCTCAATCTTTTCTGCTCAGCACTCACTACAATTAGACTATGGAATTCATTTCTTTTTCTTATCACTAGCAGCTAATTTTCCATTACTTTTTATTTTGCTTTGCTCTCCATATTATGCTATACATAGTATATGCAACATCACACAAATCTTTCCATTGTTCTTCTTTGCATTATTCTATTACAACCATGTATTTGTATGCAAATATCTTGGCAATGGTATAATTAAAAAAAAATACAAACTAAATGGAAATTTCACAATATAATAATTTGTTTTAAGCCAACGATCCCTGAAACCATAGTCTTTATTGGTTTTACTTTGTGCTAATTACAACTCTGATTACTTTTTCAGTACAGTCAAGTGTGTTTGCTAAAAATAATATAAATACACAGTTTTTGGTGAATCATTCTACGTCTGTTCATTAAAAAAAGTAAAAAAATATTTGACTATGCTGGCTGGCTTTGAGTGGGCGCAGCATCCTCCTGTTTGTCTGTGTAACTGATCACTATAGAAGAGCTTAAAATTTAGTTTCACATTATTACAGCTTTTAAAAAGTCATTATTTTGTAGATGGCTGGTGAACAGCAGCAAACTTTGTGAGGTGAGAAAAAATGAATGGAACTTTGCAACAAAAATCAACTAGTCACACATTATTTTATTACTTAAACATTTTTAAAATGATTATGAAATATTAAAATATTCTTAAAATTGACCATTGGATTCTCTGCAATGAATTTTATCAGATCATTGTTGCTGTTGGCAAAAGAATAATCTGCACATTCCACATTACCTCTTACCTTTTCCCATCCTACAAGTCCCAATAAGGAGTTTTTCTTTAACTACTGCAATTTAGTTCTCAAGCTGTTTCAGAAACAGGAAAATAAAAATGCAGACATTTTAAAAATACAGCTACTGACGTGAATGTCACATCTTACTCATCAATAAACTCTTCATCTGGGCTGTATCTTTACTTTTATTTTTAATGAGAAGATCTTAGATGAGAAAGAAAGATGGGGGAGGCTCAAAGCATGTTCTGTCTCTCACCATTCAATTCTATGCACCCAAACAGTGCTCTTGGAAAATGTCCTTCTAAAGTTTTTAGTATGGTAATTTTTATGATGCATACTTAAGAAAAAGTTACATATATAATATTCTTTATTTTGTCTTGAAATAAATGATATGCACAAAGGTCAACATTTAACCTCTTCCAAGTAACAACTACTTGATGCAAATATTGATGCATTAAAGTCGTTTACTTGACATGTGTGCATCTCTTACTGGTAAAAAATTAGGACTATTAGCCAACAGTAGCGTTTTTTAATGTGGAATTTATATTAGATAAATGAAATTCTCTTTTACAATAAAAGTCATTTAGCTAATAAGACAGATTTACGATAACATATTCTCTTTACGATGTAATGCAGACAAAGCATAAAATATTAGCCAAATCATACTCCTGATGAACACCCCCACAATACTAAACTGGCTGTGGCAATCAAAGTAAGAGGAAAGTTTGTATTTCTCATGCTTACATGTGATAAAGTAGAATCAAAGAGTTTTGTAAATGCATTTCAAAAGAGAACAAACTTTGCTTGCACTCCTGAATCAAATCAGAAATAGGGGAAAATAAAGCTGGATGAGAGTGCCAAAGCAGGATAATGTTATTAAAAAACTGCCTGTAGAATAAAGAGCTCGATTCGGCAACTTAAACACTGATGTCTAGCCATGAGTCTCAAAGAGTTTGTATCCCGCCCTCTCTCTGATAATAACCATTATTATCTGGCTTTTATTACACTTTGGGTCATTGTTTCCAAGCAGTTCCAACCTGAATTCTCAAGCTTTGACCCTTCATGAGGAGAACCCCTACAGAGTCCACTGAAATCCAAATGGAGAAGCAATCCTGCTTTGCAAATCCTCTTGCAGGATGACTGAGAGCTTTTAAATATTCTTATACACAAAGAGTCCACTATTCATTAGTACACAATCCACAGATGATTGTGGGGATAAAAAGATTGTGTGGATAAAAGAGAAATAATGTAGCATAATACTTTCAAATCAGCCATACTTCCTTTCACTAAAGTCATAAAGACAGTCTATTTTAACAGCCTTTACTTCACCAAGTTTTTACTCTGCATGAGTGTTCATATTCAGAATACGCAGTTTGAAGACTTCAAAAAAATTTCAAGTATTCATCAAAAGCTGCATTAGAATGAATTTGTTCCATTCACAGTATTTCCATCATCTACTAATTTAGAAAAGGCATCAGAAGAAATGAGTTTTTGTTGGAGCTGTTTGATTTTTATAAAACAATTCAGCTGTTGCTTGTCTCTATTATCTTTTACCATTCTGCTGACCTGTTTTACTTCGCATCAGCATTATCAGACAGTAACAACACTTCACCACAAAAGACTATTTTACAGATAGCAGAAGAAAGCCCCCAAGGTACGGGCTCTACTTTCACCATCGGCAATTTTCTCTTTTTCAAGAATGCTTCTTCAAAGGGAAATCATTTGTCTCACTGATAGACTAACATTTATCTTCAATCTTTAAGGAATCCGCTGTCAAGCCTTCCTCATTAGACTGAGCTATTTAGAAATACGATCACAAAAGTATGAAACAATGTCTGCCACCTTCATCCTTAGGAGACTATTCTGGCTCTTTCTTCTACCCCTAACCCTGCTCTCAGCATGTCCCAATTCCTCCAACAAGGATATGTAAAATGCCTTTTTTTTTTTTTTCTCTTTCTTTGTGATTAGCTATTTTCAAAGTTTACAGTGTCACTTCATGAAAATGCAAAGTTAGAATTGGCACTCACACATCTGAAGGTGAATTCTTTGTTAGTAAAGATAGAAATTTCAAAGAATCCCAAAAGAATAGGAAAAACAAAGCCAACTACGTGGAGGAACTTCACAACTGGACTTAAAATATATGAAAGCTTGGCATACACACACACACACACACACACACACACACACACACACAAAAAAAGCCACAACCACTTAATTTTCTATCACTGGAGATTCAAACAATCCTGGTACGAACAGTGGCAATGGAGATTTAAATCAGTCACTTGCAGTCTTACATTGTTATGGTTAAGGGCAGCTGTATCTCAATGAAGAATTGTGAAAAGAGGTAGAGGATTTTATCTATCTCAGAGGAGTCTGAATAGGGGATGGACAAGATGACATCTTGCAGTTTCTTCCAGCCTTACCTGAGATCCCTTACATGACATGAAATAGCAATCATCATCTCTAGCCAAGATTCAGTCTGTGTTAGCCCTTCAGCCTGCTTATAGTAGTGGAGCACATTAGGCAGGGAGAGGTTAGTATGCCACAGGGAGAATGTACTCCAACCAGTGTAGAGCACCAAATACCCTACTTTGGGGAACCCAAGATGCCCAGTTTCTACTATAGAAAACGGAGGGGTTTCTCCAGCAGGGAATGAATGAGACCATCTGAGGTTGACCCTGTTCTGAATCTTTTCTTTACTGTTTATTGAGAATGTACAGAAACTGGCATCTGTGGATACACACTAAAAATACCTTTCAGAGCTTTCAGAACTGCAATATGTCCTCAATTATATTTGGGTAACTTCTACAAGACTCTAAGAAGCTAAATATCACATTGCAAGTCAGAACTTTCCATTCTGCAATTCAGAATGATGATTTGTGACAAAGGGCAGCTCCATATCTTTCTCCCCATTCCTGAAGACTGACAGGGGCTCTGAAGAGGTTTGCTATCTTCTGAGCTTTAGCTCTCTCATTATAAACTGTCTTACATAATTCTTGAGCAAAACTTGGCCAGTGCTATTCTCTTCCAAGTTCCAAAAAAATGATGCAGTTAGGAATGCCTGCTAGTTCTTGCCCTGTTTTTTTTTTTAATTTTATTTTTTATTTTTTTATTTTTTCCAGAAAACAGTGCTGTGCAAAGGAAGTAGAGGTCCTGTTAGACTAGTAGAGACAATATAAAGCCTTCTGTTCTTCCATCCAAGGAACATTCGTCTATTGTTTTAGGTTAGGGATAAAAAGTTATGTCTCATGGAAATATCTGGGGGAAAAAAATTAAAACATAAAAAAATAATGAGTCAAACTTCAGGCTCTTAGATATTTAATTTGATTTTATCCAGATCTTGTCTAGTCCTGACAGTTTTCATTTGTTCTGCTAAATGCTTTGCTTGCTAGTTTGACTTTTAATAATCTCTTAACAATCTTTTATTTCCTCTTGATAAAGTTGTCATCATCCAGAAACAATACATCTCAGTTACGTTCATATCATTCCTAAACAGCTCTGTAAAAGTTGAGACAGTCTTAAAGGGTGGTCTGAAGTTCTCAGATTATGATACTAAACCACACTTGAAGTTGAAAGAGGGTAGGAGTGCTCCCGAATTTTTTTCCTAATGCAAACCAAAACTGACAAAATTTATTGACAAAATTGACATTAAAATTCTACCTACATAAATGTTGTACTGAGAGGTGACCTCTATTTTTCTGATAATTAAATTATTTTTAGTAATTCAGTTTAAACATCTTACTAGAAAATCTTATATATATATGCTTCCAGAATGTAGTAATTTTTTAATTGGTTATGTTCTCTAATATTTTGCTCAACATAATGAAGTTGTAGCTCACAGACTGTCCAAAATTCAGAAAAAAAAGCCCACAATCCTGTACTTTAAAACACATTCATTTAATAAAGAACTGTAGGGATATCACTATCATCTTTATGGTAACCAGTTTTGTCTGTTCTAGTTAGTGACATATTAAGAATTTTATTAGCCTAGGTCATTAAAACAATCCTAATGAGTTCAGTAATAACATTTCAAAATGCATCAATTTTTTTTAGTTAGTAAATTTTTAATCCCAATAGAAAATGGGCAGAAAGTCATTAAGTAATATATATATGTTTTTGCTCATTTTTGTTTAATATGAAATAAGTCATAATGCTTGTAGAAGACACAAGTTTCCGTAGTCTCACAGCTGGTAGATCTTACAGGAGGATAATGCCAAACAGGTGGACAAATACCAGATGTAAAGCAAAATCAGCTCTGTTGAACTAATAAAATATTTAGGCTTTAATAGACCTGCACGTGCTCAGCTGGAGCTTTCATCAGAATGTTCATATATTCTATCATTACTAGAGAAACAATGTGTTGAATACGGTTGTGTTTTTTGAGAGATTTAGGACAGCTTTTTTTTCTATTAATCTAACTAACTACTTAAATAACAAAATCATTCAATTTCAGTATAGTGTTGTTTTAACTGTGAATTACACCCACTGTCATATTCTGAAAACAGATTATATCTATTTCAATTTGATTAGAGTGACAAGCAATTCAATGCTACTCAATTTTCTTTTTCACATTCCTTTTTATTATCACTCTGATGAGACACTCCTGCATATTAACTTTAATGGGGCAAACCCTCAGAACAAAATCCATGCCCCCATAGACCAAGAGCATGGAAAATAAACCCAGCATCTTTCTGTATCTTGATTTTGCTTAGGGGCTCAGAATTACCTGAGTGCCTCAGTTTTTTTTGGACATAACCACTTAAAGAAAACACTTGCTGTCTATGTTTATTTAAAAAGCTCTGTCACATATTCAAGTACATTTTCTGTTCTTCACTAGTGAACACTGTATCTCACTTTCTCTACAAAACATGGAGAACTTGAGAAAGAACCTCTTGTGAACAAATTAGGCACTTAAAATGTCAGTGTATGGCTCACAGCAATATAAACTGATGATGTTTTATGGCACAGCCAATGAACAGCTGCTGCTTCAACCTCTCATTTCAGACTAATGCTTTTATAAAACAATCAAGAGAAAGCAGAAAATGTTCCACTTTCTTTTCTCGCTGTATGGGATCTTTCTCACTGTGTAGGATTCAAGACAATTTCAGTCACAATCAATCAATGTAATGGCTGGCTAGTGAGGGAGAATAAGGCCTTTAACAGAGATGAAAAGTAGAAGAACAAAATTCATTTTCAGAGAGATGGAAAAATCTGTATTATATCAATTCACCAACAGTCCATGACAAAAGAAGTAATGCTATCGGCACACATACAGCAACGTCCTTGGAATTATAAGGGTCTGTTCACTCTGCAAAGTACCATCAGTGCTTCAACTGCACAATTGCTCCTACTTTTTTTATTATTATTTTTAATTAAAATTATTAAGTTATTAAAGTTATTAAATTAAAATTAATAACACAACTGATTTATCATCTTCCTTACACTGGTAGGTGGGTGAGCAGGAGGTGTCTTTTCCGCAGTCTAAACAGGACTGCATGCCTATGGTAGGATTACACATACTGTGGGTCAGTGTAACTTGAAGGTTCAACTTTTCCAGCCACTACAACTAAATCACAGATAATTTCTAAGTCATTCTAATCATTCTAAGTAGAAACAGAATATATTTGGGGGGATAATAATTACAGCACGACAAATACTTTATTATTATTTTAAGCACAAATATGATTTTAATCAAGACAGGTGCTACAGAACACAAGTGCTCTACAGCACTTTAAACCAAATTCATTTTTCTTCTTTTTAATGAAAATGTTTTAAATATATTCCTTATTCTTTTAAGAAAAGAACTTCAAACACATGAAACACATTTTGCATTTTAAAAGTCTTGCTAACAGTTAGAGAACCAACATTTTAAACACAAGAGTCATTGATTAAGACCACGTAGCAATTGGACAAGGGAAATGGCTATAAACTGGAAAAGGGTAGATTTAGACTAGATATTAAGAAGAAATTCTTACTGTGAGGGCAGTGAGACACTGGAACAGGTTGCCCAGAGAGGTTGTGGATGCCCTTCCCTGGAAGCATTCAAGGCCAGGCTGGATGGGGCTTTGAGGAACCTGGTCTAGAGGGAGGTGTCCCTACCTATAGCAGGGGGTTAGAACTAGATGATCTTAAAGGTACCTTCAAACTCAAACCATTCTATGAGTGTTAGTCTAAAGAGCATCAGAAAACTGTTTTGCATTATTAAGTATTTCCAAATGAAGCACATTCTCTGTTTAGTGATATTTCAAACACAGTAACTAAGAGAATCTTGGAAAGACTAGCACTTCTCCAGGTTTTACTATTAATACTTTGAATTATATGAACTTCTACAACAGTTATTGAACAAAGCAACTTTTTTTCAATGTGATTCAGAAACCTAGGAAACAGAAAAGTGCTTTCAGTGACCTGAAGACAATCTGAAGAGAGAGGCTGGTACAACTGTAGAGATAAAGAATGTTGTAATTCCCATGAGAGTCAAGAAGAAAAAAAATACTTTCTCATCAAAGTAAATAATTAAGAGACTATGTGTGTAAACATTTAGCAAAGGAATGCAAAATATTTCATTGAAATCCAGCTGAAAATCAAAGGCATTGACAACCTCATGTGCCTAGTTTTCTATGCTACGCCACTTCGAAAGTGTAAAACTTAGCACAGCGACAACAGCTTCTGGTGACAGACTGTTCAAATGCACGAGAAAATCCAGTCTCTTTTGAAGAATGTTACAATATCACTTCCTTTTTTTTTTTTTTTAATTTATTTTTTTAATTATGCTTTTCTTCTCTCAGCCAAAGGCTTATTTCAACTGTAAAAAACATTACTGCATTTTTAAATGAAGTTTGTCTTCATCCAAAATAAATAAATAAATAAATATGAAAAATCACACAAAATCATAGAAGCACAGAACTGTAGGGGTTGGAAGGGACCTCTAGGGATCATCAAGTCCAAATCCCTTGTCAAAGCAGGCTCCCTAGAACAGGTCCTCTATGATGCTCTAGCAAAACAGAAGAGAGAAGAATTTAAGGAAGGTAATATTGCTATTCACCATTTTTTCTCTACACTGAAATTCCTGCTCAGGTCTCAGAATATAAAAGTATACCAAATTACTTTAAAACCAATATTCATAACAAATACAAGAGATATGAATATCAGTTGCATTGAATGCATATCTTGCTCTTGCTACTACTGAACATGTGAGGTAGCTTCAGAAGCTTGCACAAGGCTGGTCTTAAGTGCTGAAGTCATTGACTTCTAAAAGACAAGAAAAAGATGAAAGTTCTTCCAAAAAGGGTTTATTTCCTCCCATTAAGCAGTAATATACAGAAAGGAGAATTATAATTAGAATACAATGAATTGAGAGCCTTTGCTCTGAATTATGACAGGAACATTAAACTTGTGGGAGGCTAATTACATCAGACAAAACCTTAGTCTGAGTCTTTTTTTTTTTTTTTTGTAATCCACAATTAAAAAGGCTCTGAATGGTCTACGTTTTACACTAAGTCAAATTCTCCTATTTAAAGCCACCTACACATTACTGATCTGAATGTAGATTCAAGCTAACCTGGATTCAGTTTGCTTCTTGGTAAATGAAAACCAAAACCACGTATTTTTGTGATCAGTCTAAATCTTACACACGTAAGGAAGAGATAAGCTCTGAACAGTATTTACTCTGTAGGAATTAAGGTATTTAAGAAAGTGGAGTTTGGAGAATCAATGTCCTGCTAATCATGGAATCCAACACTAGAAAAAATAGGCATGAGAAGATTTTTCTTTGCTTTTCTGAATGGCATTGAATTTAGTCACCATTACTTGTTGTTATACACTTTGATTTGAAGGGCTTCATCAGAGATATACTAAGAAATGAGGAAAAAAATAAACAAAACAAAACAAACAAATAAAAAGACAAAACAAACAACAAAGCACCAAACACACCATCAGACTTTTCCAGGGAGTGAACAGACTGATTTTATCTGGAAAACATTCCTGCATGCTTGGAAAGAGCAGAGCAAAAGAAATGAAAGATCATGTTAAACATATATAATACTACAAAATATTTCTTTTCAGAATATGGTATGATTTTTTCAACACTTTGCAAGTGAATCTTTGAACAGCAGTTATGATATTGAACATAACATCAAATGGGAAGGGGAGGTGTGGGAAATCAATACATGGGATGGAACGGTCCAATGTAGAAATAGAATCCTGTCAAATCAACTTTCGATAAATTTTCTCACTGTTACAGCTGTCCCTGAAGAGCACTGCTGCAATGTTCACCTGGTTCTAAAAGCAGCAGAATATGTGATGACTATTTTTAAATAGGTTGACATTCCTACAGAGGATAGAAAGACACGGGTCTCTTGATCAGCTCTCATTCAGACAAATGAATGTTTGCAAAATTATTTTTCACGTATTAATAGCAGAATTGCTTCTTAATAACACCAAATAAATAACCTTTAAAAGATGACTTTGGTGAAAGGGAAATGTGCCTATGAGATATCATACTGAAAATATAGAACGAGGTTAACGAATGCAGTATTTTCTACTAATGAGTCCAAGATAAAGAAAATAGTCAAATTTCTACCAGTTGTCAATTAGAGGTTATTATATGGCTCGGTTGACTGCACTCATAGATGACTGAGTTCCATGATATAGGAGCTTCTTCATTATACAGCAAAATTCATGATAATCATAAAAATAATTTTAATTTAAATTAACTAAACACTTGGCTCTCAGTTCTTCGTTTTCCAATTCAGTGAAGTTAATAGCTCAGACTTTCAGTGAGATGAATTTGATCAGTATATCTGGTTAAACATATGTCTAATCATGCCATTTTGCTGCCAGATTTTTTTCTTATGGTAAATGCACCTTATTGAATTAGTCTGGAAATTTTCAATGGAGTCAACATTCAGCAGAATGACTATATCAGAACACAGTAATATTCAGCACTTCAGTACACTGATGAAAAGGAATTGTCTAAAATTTAAATAAGGAAACATGTTAGGAGTTCCCTTAGTAATTGCAGGCAGCTAAAAATGGATGTATCCATAAGTCACTGTCTGGGATCTATATTGACGTGCTGACAATTATAGAGGGTCAGATGTTAAGCAAAATAAAATACTGCAAGGAAAAGTTGAATTAAATTGTCATAACGACAATTTCAGCTTTTACATTTCCTTTGATAATGCAGACTTATTTCCTTGTTTTGCAAAGTTATGGATCATTAAAAAAGGGCTTTTAGCATTCAAGACAAAATGACATCTATTGAAACATCATCACAGGTGATTTATACATTGAGGCTTCTCCATGCTATGTAAATAAAACTGTCACTTCATTTCAATGTCTCACCTCATTACTATTAAAAAATATAGCAATTTAAGACAAGTATATGAATTGGTCTACAGAAGCACCAATAAAGCAAACCAGAAAGCTCCTGAACAGCTATAACTATTGAGTCTCCATTAAAAAAAAAAAACAAGGTAATTTAAATAAATGCATACTTTGCTAACTATGAATTTTCTTCATTCTTACGTATAGTGTTACTGTTCCAGAGCAATGTTGGAAACAGCTGCTATATGACAAAAAATGCACCTCTTCCAAGCACTGAACACTCTTTCAAGTTTAATTCTGTAAGTACGTTGGACCACATTCGCAAAAATAAATCTGGAAGACACATGAAGGTAGCCTTTTTCTTAAATTTGAACTATCCTATTGCTACACAAAGAAACAGAACATTGTTGGAATAGACCCATGTAATCTTATGTTTTAAAGTGAGTAACTAAATGGACAAACTCCTTTATTCATATGGGTGCAAAATTCCAAAGGTGATTCACCATTTATATGAAAAATGGGAACATATTTGAATCAGAGATATGAATTGCAAATTTGAGATGCTTTAAATAAAAACCCAGTCGTGACCAAGATGATAATGTTCTTTCCTTAAATTTTAAGGTCTTTACACTGTCAGATTGCAGACAATTACAGAGACTTATCACCAAGGTATTCATCATTTCCTACTTGGATTACCAAATAGAACTCAAGCCAGTCTCAAAATCTGAAATGTGAGACGTTTACACTCTGAAGATACTAATAAAATACTAAGACAAATCAGTGAAAAAGAATGTAAGTGTGAAAGGGGATTTTCCTTCAGGTGATACATAATTACCCATTGGCTGTTTTGATGGTTTTGATTTGTGACATCTTTTTAAAGCTGTGGCTCATGGCCTATTAGGCAAAGTCATCTAGGCATTTTCTACACCCTGTGCTCTGCGCCATATTTTTTTCATTATATTTGGCCTCAATAAAGATGATACATTGTGTTCTTTCTTCTCCAAGCTGAGGGCACTTTTGCCATAGCACCGAATGTATTTCTTTCTTCTTTACCCTGTGCTCTATTTCCTACCTATTACACCAATTTGCCAGAATATGCAAAATAGATAGGACCATTTGTGATTGTTGTGGGAGCTTATTTTTTGCCTAGTTTTGACACTAAGATGTATTTCATATTTGTACATATTCTTGCAGTCATTAGCTTTCACTTATTTTCCATATCAGCTACAAAAATTATCCATGTTTTCCATTTATTTCTGTTTTCAAAAGGAAAATTGACAGAAAATACTAATTTGTCAATTTAACACAGACATTTTTTCTAAATCAGTTTTAAATACATGCCTTGCATCTGCAACGACACCAGCAAACTTGGCTTGCACTTGCTTATCCTTTCTCTCACACTAATATTTTGCAAATCTACTGCTTTTCTAATACATGCCAAGTTTAAAGCATTGTAGTTGTCAAAAGAAGAATCTTTCAATTATTCTTTCTCTGTTACTGCTCATTGGATGCCTTTTGCTTCTTTCTCATGCAAGAATTTTGATCTGGAGAGTTTTTGTAGCCAAATATGCAAACTTTGTTAATTTTCCCTCCATTTTCCATAGCCTATAAAACAAATAAACAAAAAGCGTCATAAGTTTGCCCCAAGCTGGGAGCTTGGAAATGAGGTTTCCACCTACATACTAAATTTCCATAAAACAAACAAACAAACAAATAAAGCAACATGACTGAGAAAACTCTACATAATACTAATCTCAAATACCAGATGTTAAATTTAAGAATGAGTCCCTCCGGGGAAACAGAGAAACCATGTGAGTGCAAGAGGGAACTGGTGAAAATGGTGTGACGGAAAAAGACAGAGGAGCAGTGATAATATCCTGGATAAGATGGGAGGCAGAACATCCATTTTGTTACCAAAGATTGTTAAATTTTGCTGGAGTAATCTGACATAAGGTATTTTGCCTGCAGCAGTTCAGATTAACAGTAAGTATTGCTTTGAGAAAGCCTATTTCAATTTGCATTCATATACAACTACCCTGACAAAAGTGAGACACTCAGTGTCTCAAGGAAATATCTCTAATGGCATCAAAACTGGCTCTCACTTGTTTAGGCAGTTTCCCCAGCTTGATTCTCTAAATCTCTCTCTCTGACACTCCTATAGCTTTATTAAATGTTAGTATTACTAGCAATGTTTCTGCCTTATTTTCACACTCTTTTCTCCCCATCAGATGCTTTTTTTTTTTTTTAATGAAATAAAATCCTAATTTCTCAAATAACTGCCATCAGCAGATCAAAATATCACAAGACAAAATCTGTTTTCGCAACCCGCCTGCAGGTCATCTGTAGAGAAGATACTATGAAACAACATCAGAGACACTTACATAAATGATAGGACAGATCCAGCATCATTGGCATTTATAACACAAGTCTAAGGGAGTGTCCTTCAGCTATAACACTTTGTTCAAAAGAAAAACCTAAAAAAAAAAAAAAAAAAAGCCTAAAACAAGATTTATCATCTCCAGGCTGTTGCTACAAGGGCAAATTCAATCTCACATCTGGGCCTGCATTGCCACCTTCTGACTCAGGCTTCAATTGCAATATCCAAACCCAAATCAAAAAGCTCCTCCTGAGGAGGAGGTCCTCTATGCTTTGTTCCTGTGGTAGTTGATGTAATCAAGTTGCTGTTACAATTAGAACTGTGACTAATTACACCTGCTTTTTAAAATTTTATTTTGTTCTTTGTGGGCACATGGGGCTTTTCTCTAGAACTTTTTCTTTGTATTCCTGTTATATAATTTAAATGAAGATATTTACAGAATTCTGTCTGCAGTGTTTATTTTAATGTAAGCTGTACATGAATGATTGGAATAAAAGGCTGCTAGACTGATTTCAACAAATCTGCTTACTAGCAGCAGGATGTAGGCATCAGTACAACCAGTCCTTGGCCCTTCTAAGTGCTGCATACTTTGATGTCATTGCAGCCAAGTAAAGACATCCAGTTTCTGAGAAGGAGAGTATTCTTCATGGATAAAAGAATATCCAAAAAATTTTATTTGAAACCATAGTTGTTTCTCAAAATCATTAATGTGAACAGCAGCTGCTTGACTGAAGAGTGTACAGAGAAGCACATTCTGTGATGTGATTTCACCTGTGCTCATTTCTCATCTGGCATTCGCAACAAAAGCAATACGTTGTCTTTTTGTGTTTAAAAACTCTTCTGCCTCCCACACAATAACTGGTTTGCTCATCTCTATTGGTACCAAGAACACAAGTGGATAAGCCTTAATAGCAACAAAGCACCCTCTAGAGGAGTGATGAAGTGAAGATCAAGTCATTAGGCCTGTGAAATGATGTCAGAAATTACAAGGCAGCACCATTCTATCGGGAAATAAATTAAAATCCAAACTTAGGCTTTGGATGTTTTGAAAGACAACAATTGTTTGTTCAAATGCCTCAAAGCTTTCTGAGGCATTTTTTGCAATACAACTCTGGCTTATCTAGGAGGCGAGTGGTGGGTGTCATGCAGCCAGCAACACTTTGTGGACAGTGTTACATTTGAAAGCACTTCTTTGGAGGTATTTGCCTTTGAAAGAGAGTGTTCAGGAGTGTTTACTGGCAGAAGGCCTGCCCTGTGACCAAATAACTGGTATGGGAGACTGGGGGATGATACCATTCTATCCTGTGAAGGCAAGATACAATTTGGCATCTCCGTGCTCCCTCTTATCTGCTGGCAAGGCCAGGAAGATGGGAACAAAAGAGTTCCTGTGGACATCCAAAAGCCAGTAGCTGTCTCTCCAAAAAGTGCTGACTCGACCACTTTGGACTTACAGATAAGTTTGTACCTTCGTTAAGAATATGGGAAAGAAGTCAAAGTCGTCAACTGAACATAAATGACCCATCGCTACTGGAGACCAGCATCTGGACTACTAAACTCTCTGGACTCATGGTGGTGACTATCTCTCTCTTGATTTTCACAGAGACTCCTTGATTTTTATTTCCTATCTTTTTCCTATTGTCCATTTTCCCTTCCCAATTTTCCTAAGCAACTAGAATCTGTAATAGACTGGTCAGGCTAACATTTGACCCATTGTGTCTTAATCTCGCAGTCGGGTATACATATATTAAAAAGCACCTCTTCTCCCTTCTATAAAATGGAGTAAGACAGATGTCTACATTAAGTTCATGCAAGAACTTGTTGTCTTAGTCCAAAAAAATGCCACGTGTTCTAAACTCAGTAGGTTACCACAACCCGCCCTACCTTCTTCCTGCCCTGAAAAAAAGTCAGAATCTGAACAACAGCATCTTCAAAGAACCAGCAATGAAGGAAATATTAAAAACAAACAAACAATCAACTGGTTTATAAATGCAAGGATTTTAAGCCTGGAGCATAAGGCTCAAGAAGGCTCAAGAGAAAGAAAGTCAAGTACTGAATCTGGATCCTGTCAGAATATCTGTGTCAAAAATCACAGGAGGCACAGATCACAGCAAGCAGCACACACATACAGTGTGTGGGATGTAAACCATAAATAGGACTAAATAAGCACAATGTATATCAAAAAAAATCACATTTAACAGCTTAAGAGTTTAAGAGTAAGAGTTTATCACTTATATTTACCTTTCCTCAAAGTAATAAAAGTAAGAATCACAGAACTGTAGGGGTTGGAAGGGGCCTCTAGAGATCATCAAGTCCAACCCGTCAGACAAAGAAGGCTCCCTAGACCAGGTTGAATAGGTAAGCATCCAGGTGGGTCTTGAATGTCTCCAGAGAAGACTTCACAATCCCCCCAGGCAGCCTGTGCCAGTGCTCCGTCACCCTCACTGTGAAGAAGTTTCCACACACATCCGTGTGGAACTTCCTATGCCTTTTCCCCTCGTCCTATTGCCACAGACTGCAGAAAGGAGTCCGGTCTCATCCCTTTGCCTCCTGCTCCTTAGATATTTATAGATGTGGATCAGATCCCCCCGAGTCTTCTTTTTTCAAGGCTGAACAGACCCAGGTCACTCAGCCTTCTCTCATAAGAGGTGTTCCATGCCCTTTATCATCTTTGTGGCCCCCCGCTGGACTATTTCAAGGAGGTCCCCGTTTTTTTTGTACCAGGGAACCCA
>VXAB01008767.1:28929-101659 GCA_013399175.1 Odontophorus gujanensis | reverse complement strand
GAGCTGCGGAGACGCGGGATGGGAGAGGGGCTCTTCGAGTCGCTGTCTTTGTGAGCGCTGAGCCCGGTTCGTGACAGAGCTTTCGTCGTAGCCTTTTCCTCGTGTGAGAGAAGAGATGGCTTCCTCCCCCTGCTGCTAGCTCTGAACTCCAGTGTGTTCTTTTCCTCCTTCCGTGCTACTGTCTCCTGGGATGTCACCCCGGGTTACCTTGAGGCGGTTGCGTGACGGTGGTGAACAACTTGGAGCTGGCTGAATTACCGCTCCTTGAAGCACAGAAAACAAGTGACAGTGCCTAAGTGTCGTGTCGTCCCCTTCTCTCCCCTCCGTGCTTTTGGAGGTCTGCATTCAAGTTACCCTCTGCATTACCATACGTTTTCCATTCCCAGAATTGCCACTCAGTATGAATTCAGTGTCAGGAATTTCTGGTGTGAAGCTTTTCTCAGCTCCTACTCTTCCCCAACCTCCTTCAAATCAGTGTTAGCTTACAAGCTGCGTAACGCCTCTTGTGCTTTTATGTAACCACATTTATTTTAATCTCGTATATTAAAAGGTATTTCACAGCAGCCTTCCATTCAGAGGCACCATCATAGCTTTTTTGCGAAAGCTGTTCTTCACATTCAGAATTATTTGGAAACTGTTTTATTATAAAATTGGTATACATGTTCACATGCGAGAGCACTTCTAATTTTCCACTGCTTAAAATCTGATGTTACTGTGTTAATTCTACTTAAGACTATTATTACTGTTTTATTTATTGGGGACACGGAGCTCTCTTCGAGGCCATTATTTCCATATTATTGATACTGTATTTCTGGATCCTGTTTCCCTGATGATTTTTCCTTAAGTTTAGGTTGCAGTTATTCTCAAAACTAATCTAGGATTGTTTCTCAGCATCGAGTATCTTATTTAGGCCTATGACACGTAGAGCACGAGAGCACAAAGTTTCGCTCTTACCACTCATGGTGGGAGTACTGGGAAAAGGTGGGATGCTTCTACTGACTTCAGGTGAAGCCTTGGTTCCTATGTGTTTCCTTGTCTTCTGATGGAAGTATTACTTTTATTGGCAAGCAGTACTTGCAGAAAGTATGGAAGAGAGTTATTAAAAAAAAAACAACCATGTGTTGAATCTATTCCAGTATGTTTGGGTTCTACTCACTCAGCTGAGATGTCTTGTGTACTTGAAGAAAAAGGAAATTCTGCCCAAAGTCATGGTAGGCTGCCATGTGCACTTGTAAGTCCACTATATCTGCTTGCTTATCTGAGGATTTGCTTGACTCCTTCAGCTCCTAATGAAGAACTTATGAAAACATTGGCTAGAAATTGCGTGAGCTCTCCGCTGTGTTTACTGTTGCTATAGGTTTTTGCATCTGGCAAATAGGAAGCCCATCCTTACCTGCTCTTCATTCTTGTGGTACAAGAGACCCAGGCACTTCTGATGTAAAGTTTCTCAGGGGGTGATCAACTGTTGTCTGTTAGTTGGCCATCAGCCCAGCTACTGGTAGACAGTTCAGGGAGACTGTAGTAACAAAGTCCCTGTGGAAGAAATCCCAGTCATGAAAGGTGTTCAAGCTTTTTTCCTTTTTTTTTCTACTCTTGTGTGTTTCCCCTGAATTCCCTTTTCTTTCCTGCACCCAAGGGACAAATGGAGACAGTAAGGGAACTGTGCTGCTGCCAGTATCCTCTCTGTTGGAGTATCATGTATGTGTGCCTGTGGCAGGAGAACAACCAGTAGCTTCTTGTTCTTGAAGCTTTTAACTCTGAATCCCTTTCAGTGTGGGAAAAGAAGCTTAGCTGCTTAGGAGATTGAACTTCAAATTCCTGTAATAAGTTTTTTTAAAAATCAGCTGGTAACAAGAAGCAAAAGCTAAGTGCAGACAATCATCTTTGTCCACTTGTGTAGTTATCCTGCTGTGAACTTCTTGAAATCCTAGCTTTTGGTACCCTCCTAGAGTAAGCACTCAAGTGAAAAATGAGTTATCAAGTAATTTGGTAAAATGTTGTGAATTAATAATAGGAGCTGAGATGACCTAATGGGTCTTCCTGCCTGTGCATTCCCTGGGCCTATCTGTATTTCAGAAGGCTTGGCTGTGTTTGTTCTCAGTGCTTGTTTGCTGTTATATTTATGTGGAAGCCATGGCTTCGGCAGGAGCTGAAGGATTCCATTCGTATAACATCTGTGGGAGTGTACTGTAGCTATGTGGGTGATGACATCTGTGTGTGCAGCCTGCAGTGCTGTGCTTGTAGCCTTCAGCAAGTCAGAGTCCCTTATCTACTGGATATTCTCTGGCTCCTGCCTGTGACCGTAGTGTCACAATAGTCCAAGTTGGAAGGGACTCAAAAGTATTGCCAACTACAGCTCCTGGCTTCGTACAGAACCCACCTAGCACTCAAACCCTTTAGTACTTCTGGAGGTGACTGTGCTCTAGAAGATGGTATTTGAGTCTTTGGACAGCAGTTTGCTATCTGAAGTACATGCTGTGGTCTTAGTTTAGTATGCATAATCTCAGTGGTTTTCTTGTTGCATTTTTATTTTTTAAGCTCTGAAATATTGGCGTAAATGTTTAATTTTCATGGGGGAGAGAACATGGAGTTCCTTCAAAAATTGAGATGGAGATTGAAGTGCATATGATAACAGGAGCAAATGCAAGTTGAAAAGTTAGAAAAAATTCATAGCAAGGAGTTCCAAGCAGACTGTCTGCTCGTGTTTGCTGTAAGTCAAATCCATGTATGGGTAGTGCAACAGAGGTAAGGAATGAAGTCATGTTTCCTGTTCTGTGCTTAAAATTTCACTCACTCCTTTCTTGTAAGGAAAAGTATGGTCACACGTGTGTGGGGGGCAATTGTTTCTGTTCCTTGCTTTGAACAAGAGGAATGTGGATAACTGGAAGGATTGCTAATTAAAAATAAACTTTTAAGTGTTTAAAATTAGCATTAAGAGAATGTTTTTCCATTAACACTTGTAACTTGATATTTTAATGTAGTTATCTGTAACGAAACAGGCCCAGTGATGGCATTCTAGGCTAGTATTTAAGTTTACCAGTATTTTCTGTTAGTTTGTCAGCCTGATCTAGCGGGTGGCAGCCCTGCCCACAGCAAGGCTTGGAGCATGTTGTCAGGTCAGTTCCAGCCTAAGCCATTCAATGATTCTATATGGCATGATGTTAATGTAATTGTTTTCTTTTCTGGTAGTAATTCCTACTGGCGAAACTTCAATACAGCTGAAGTGCATAAATTAGAGAGCAGCTGAGAGTGTGACAGCTAAGTTTTACAGCTTTGATGCTTAGCTTTACAACAGTAGCATGTTAGGTGTTTAGCAAACACACTCCTGGGGGGGGAGGGGGGGGAGGATGGAAAAAAAAGGCTTTTTTTTCTTGAGCATGTCTTAGATTGCAGTGGTGGTATTTGAGTAGTTTCCAGCAGTAGTCATTCAACGCCACATGTGGACTGTTGCTCATGATTTAGAGTGTCATTGTTTCACAGGGATTTTTATGAAGTATTGCGTGGGAAGAAGCAGCTGGCTAGAAGTACTAGTGGAGAGAGTTTGCTTTCTTCAAGAAAGTAACTACTGTCTGGTTTGATTAACTTCTTTTAAAAATAATTGTCTTGTAGTTTTAGCTTGCAGGCAAGATAAAACAATCAAGTGACTTATTTGCGGGAAGCCAGATTTCTCACAATAACTATATATTAATGTTTTGATATGTTTTGAAGTGGTCTTATTTTGAAGTTCAAAGAAAGGAAAAACACCCATAACCAATGGTATTTGGGTTATTGGGAAATATGTAAGAGTGTAAATTGAATTTCAGTTCACTTCCTGAATTTATAGGTGAAGTTTAAAGCTACTTTTTAGCAGAAGAACATTCTGAATTGCAGTGTTTCCTCTGAACTACTTGGAAATATAATGGCCAAGTTATCTTTCTTTTTCTTGAACTCTTCCTTTGAATTTCATCTTCTACTATTTCTCCACCAAATTATTCTTATGCACTGCTTCTCTGTGCTCTGCTTGTACGTTCTGTGACTTTAAAACCTCATCTGCCTTTGGCTGTAATTCATCTTGAATACTGCATTGTTTGTAGGAAAGTGTAAATGGTTTGGGTAGATGGTAGTTATTCAGTTATTGATAGCTTGCTCTGCTCTAGGGTGAAAGAGTCATACTGAATCACTTTCTGATGGGGAAGTGTGTACACATATATAGACACACAGCCATGTGTTTTAAACTTGCCTGCTGTCTTAATGATCTTTGAGGCAATTAGATATGTCAGTTGTAAATGATGAGATTCCTTATTGCATGGACGGATTTCCAAATTAAGTTACGTTTAAGCACTACAGGTGCTGAAGTTATATTACAGACTCAAGAAATGATCTGCTGCTGAGGAACCGTCCTTAGCAAGGTGTTCTTGTATAAGAATCTAGACTCTGTGTGAATAAAACCAGAGTCTGTGTAAATTACATTATCACAGAATTGTAGGGGCTGGAAGGGGCCTCCCTGTGCACAACCAAACGAACAACTAAAAATAGGGGTGCCTTACAGCTGTGTGTAGTTGTCATTCTGAGTCAGTTCTTATGGAGGAATAAAATTCCAGAGAACCTTTGGAGACTGAACACATCTTTGTGGATTTTGTGATCCCTGCAGCAGATGACTGAAGGTAGTATACTCAGTTGTATGAATCTTGGTTCATTTGATTTTAACCTAAAACTGTACAATCACAGGGACTAGAAGAGAGGAAATGTCGCACTTCAACCTTTTCAAAATGCTGACTTTTTTGTTTTTTAACTTTCCGTGGGGGGAGGGGGAAAGAAAGATGAGTAAACACAGTAAATACATCCTTGCTTACAAAGAAAACATGTGCATTGCTGATTGCTGTAATCCTGAAGAGACAACAAAAGTGTTGATAATGTACATGTTCTGTGATGTACTGCAGGAGCATAAATGTATAGGAAATCCATTAATCCACTAAGGTTTTGTTTTTTTTTTTTTTCCTGTGGAGCTGTGTTTTAGGTTGTCTTCTGTAAAACCTCAGAACTATTCAGCTGCAATACTGCCAGCTTGTGCTGTCATTCCTTGTAGCTCTCTTCAGAAACTTCTCAAGTCTTTCATCCTCCACATCTGTTCATTCATGCTCTCTGGCTGCAGTCTGGGCAGGAGGAGGTGCCTCCTGCTAAAGCTGTGCTGGCAGACCAAAGAGAATGCTTAACTGCTGAGCTTATGCTGCACTCTGTCCCCCCTCAGGCAAGGTTGTTTGGAGGTTTGTTCTGCCAGTCCCCTCATGGAGACCTCAAGGAGTTGTTGTTTCAATGTTACTATTTTATAATTTAAACAGTGATAAGAGACAATAGTGGAGGTGGATGTGGAAGTTAATTTCAAAACACTATTTTTGTTAGAAACAGTCACAGCTATGTTTTCTATGTACAAGCTGAATTGTGTGACTGGCAAGTCCTGCACAGCTTTTGAGGCTGTACAACACTGCAGAGCCTCCTGATGTTTGCTGGTGCTCTCTGGTAGCTGGGCAGGCTTAAGTGTCTCTTCAACCAGCGCAGAATAGGAAGTACTTAATTGCATACCTTTAGTTTGGAGAGTGTGTACAGGTAAGTTTAAAGTATACTGTTGTTAATCTCTCCCTGGCTAAGCTGGATTTCACTGCCCTCTGGTTAGAAGCATATCTGAGGAACATCATATAACAGTATATGATCTGAGCTGAGTACATTTATGCCAAATTCAGTCGCAGCTGTGTGCTCTAATGTCTTTATTATGTCTTTTTTTCTAACTTTTTTGTTTGTATGTTTGCTTTTAACTGTACTTTGCCAGTCTGCTTAATTGAATGAGTCTTCCTTCCTTTTTCAGCTGATGCAGCCCAGCAGTTCCAGTATGCAGTAAGAGTTATTGGAAGCAACTTTGCTCCTACTGTTGAACGGGATGAATTTCTCGTAGCAGAGAAAATCAAGAAAGAACGTATGTGCATCTTTTCTTATTCCTCTGAAGGTGGAACTGTTCTGCTTCACTTACCTAATACTGATTATTGTTATTGCCTACTCCTGAAAATCTTGTGATGGCAATTCCATGAATCCCCTTGGTTACTCCTCCAGAGTGATGGCTTTTATTAGTTCAGATGCTCACTTTAAGTTTCCCTGGCTTCAGTACAAGCCATTGACTTTGCATCTTAGCCACGGTGGAAATAAAGAACAATTTATATTTCTTTCATTTTGATATTATTCAGACTTCACAAATTTGTATTCTTTTTTGGAAGACTGATGTTTTTGAGGTACACTTTGGCATGATTAACTTCATGAGCACATATGCAGAAGTTAGTGAATGAGCATTCAAGGGATGGAATCATTGTACGTACAATTTACCTGATATTTCTTTCCTTCTGTTCTTCAACAAGTTTGTCTACAGCAACCTTCTTAACGCCAAAACATTAGGTTGTGACAGAAAGCTACTGCAGTTACATTCTACTCTGCTCTGTGCTGTTCTGAGTCAAGTGTTGAACTGTTAATCCCATAGGAGTGTGAAACATTCTTAAAAAGCCGAGTAATGCTTTCAGCAGATTCCCAGCTCTACAGTAGAATGTTCAGAAGCAGTTACTGATTAAATTAAAGCTTCTATTTGTGCTCAGGAGCTTTGAACATTTGGTCAGGATGATTGAATTAGAATAACTGAAGCCAGTGGTTGTAACCTTTTAAAGCACTTGTGTATTTTTTTTGCTAATGCAGAGCTTCCATTACTTACTCATGGACAAATAAGCCCATCAGAATTTCTGTAGATACAACTCTAAAACCCTGTATTCTACAGTATGCACTTCCTGAATGTTGTGTTTCTGTATCCTTTGGCCAATACTAGGCAGCACAGCAGTATATGTGCTTGTTCTGTTAGGGCCTATTTCCCCAGCGAAGCTAATCATCTCCCTCATCTTCTATCTCTCCAACTTCAGCTTGTAGGTTGATGTTGGTGGTCATGGAATAACTGACTGGATGGATATATTCCCCAACTTTACATTTATTTTAGAGTTACCTTGCAGTAGGTGACTTATTTGGTTAAAAAAAATAACCAAGCAAAAAGCTTGGTAGTGCCTGTTAATGCTAATCAGCATTTCTAATGTTTAGGAGCAATTGTTTTATGACTAATGTTTCTTTAATGTTCGCCTTACCTTTAAATATGACTCTCTGATGTAAAGGTGACTTTCTGAAGATTTCTTTAAGCTTTAAAATATGCCTGAGCAAAGACTTCTGTTACATAACAGACGGGGATCAAAACTTACAGAACTTCAATATGTAAAAGAAAGTGACATTGAAATTTGTCTGGACTTGGAACAAATGGTTTTGCTGCTTTATTTCTGTATTACACAGTGAAAGCAAGAAACAAATGATGCTGTTTGTAACATTATGTGCTTTATAGCATTCTTAACCCATGCCTGCATCAGTTGTGTTAATTCCCAAAACCTACAGAAAGGCAAGCTAGATTCTAAAAGGACTTTTTAAAATATATCTTAAGAAAATGTCTGTTGCTGTAAGAGTGACAGTTACTGCTTACATTGGGTCATATCCCCTGCAAGAACTTTCAAGGGTACAGTGCAGATAACGTGAAAAACTTAAAGTGTGAGTAAGGAATCCAAAACAGTTAAGTGTCAGTATGCTTTTTTGGTTAAGTTTTCCTGCTTACAACAAAGTGTATAATTTCTGACATGACTGATTCTTGTTCTGGCGCTTTAATATGTATTTATTTCTTTCAGTTGTGCGACAAAGAAGGGAAGCAGATGCTGCTTTGTTTTCAGAACTCTACAGAAAGCTTGGTTCACAGGTAGTGTAATAAACGTGAAGAAATAGGAAGCACATGCAGATTCTTCTGATGTTACAAAGTTGTTTTTGAATAGTGCTCAGATGATTAACTTCCTTATTTTCCTTTTTTCTTTTTAACTGAGAGAATGATTGAACACTGGATCAGGTTCCCTAGGAGAAGTGTGGAATCTCTGTTCTTGGAGATGAATTTGACAGCCCTGTGTAGTCTGCAGTATGTGGTCTTGCTTTTGAGCAGGGCTATTGAACTAGATGATTGTCAGAGGTACCTTCCAACCTCAACCATTCTGTAATTCTTGTGAAAAGTTCAAAAGTTATGGACTATGTATCTTTATATATGCATTTATATATATAAAATATGAGCTGTTTGCTGTTAATTAAACTTTTTAGAATTGGAACAGAATAAAGGATGCATTTTTTTAGTACAGTTTAAAAAAGCACTTCATAGGAAGAAATTAGTTCTGAAAATAGAAGTGTTTACTTTTTTAATATGTAAAATAGAAGAATTTTGTTATTTTATGGCAATGCTTTGTAAGTGTCTACTTTTTTTTTCAGTTGATCTAAGGTTTAAACAGTCCTCTTGCTTCTGAATTTTTAAATGCTCCAGATATCTTTTTTTAAGGTTAAGGGCTTGCTGCATTTGATGGCTGTGCTAAAACTAGCATTTGTCAGAGAATACTGTCCATTGTTTTTCAGTCAGAATGTTAACATATAGAAAGCTCGTGATTGAGAATAAAGGATGTTGAGTTAAAGGAGGGAAAGATGTGAGGAGAGAAATCTAGCTGAGAGGGGTGAAAGATGACTACTGCTGATCTCTTCTGGATTCTTCATAAAGTTGAATGTTCAGCATGTCTCCCATTTGTCACTTGTACTTCTGTGGTTTTTTTGTATTTTTTCCACAAAAACAAATGCATCATAAAATAAGAGATTGTAGAGTCTCCTTCTCTGGAGATGTTCAAGATCCACCTGCAATCTGTGCAACCTGGATGAGGGAGTTGCTTTGGCAGGGGATTGGACTCAGTGATCTATAAAAGTCCCTTCCAGCCTCTGTGATTCTAAAGGAGAAGGGATACACAAGGATCCATGAATCAAACTCCTGGCTTTACACAGGAGCACCCAAAATTCAAATCCTATGTCTGTGAGCATTGTCAAAATACACTGTAAATGCTTGAGGCTGCAACCAGTACCCTGTGCAGCCCGTTCCGTGCCCACCGCGCTGTGGTGCAGCACTGTCCCTAACCCCCAGCTGCCCCTCCCCTGACAGCTCCATGCCGTTCCCTCGGGCCCTGTCGCTGTCACACAGAGCAGAGCTCAGCGCTGCCCCTCCGCTCCCTGTGAGAGCTGCAGCCGCCAGCAGGCCTCAGCTCTGCTCTGTGCTGAGGACAACGAGTAGCCTCAGCTGCTCCTCACACACCTTGCCCTACAGACCCTTCCCCACTTTTGCAGCCTTCTTTTGGATGCTCTCTAATAGTTGTATGTCTTATACTGTGGTGACCAAATGTGCACCCAGTATTCAAGGTGATGCTGTGCAGAGCAGGACAATTCCTTCCCTTGCCCAGCTAGCTGTACCAGGCCTGATTTTGTCTGTATAGCAGACAAATTGACCTAATTTTAATTTCAGCTTCAAAATTTTGAAGCCTCCCTGAAGAAGGGTGAAGAGGAAAGTGGGGAGAGGACTTATTTGCTGAATGAACCTTTGGAGAAAAGGTTCTTTGCTAGCAATCATACCAGAAGTTTGTTGTCTTTGAGTGTTAGATGCAAGTCCAAGATGTTTTAAATGGTGAAGGTTGTAGGGATACTGGTGGAAGTTCAACTCTGTAACTGTCTTTCTTAGTAGCTATGAATTTTGAGTATGCTTGCTGATCTTAGAGCAGGTGAGAGAGTTTGTGATTTTTAATACATAGGAGAAAGTTCATATAATACTGTTACGGAATCTACATTGCGCATTCCTGGTTTGCTCGGGATTGATTTTATTTGTGTAGTAAACTTAACATATGACTGGACAATTTAAAAAAAAATCAAGAGTTACAAGTAACTTGCATTATTTTTTGTTTTTGAAAGGGCGTTTTGAAAAATAAATGGTCAATACTCTACCTCCTGCTTAGCCTCAGTGAAGACCCACGTAAACAATCTAACAAGGTGAGTGAGGAGATGTTAGTTTTGAGAAACTGTAAGTCTGTGTTGCTTAGTTGAGATGTCACAAAGTTGCTATTCAGACCTAATGAACACTTCGGAAACTTCAGTTGTGCCAGATGTATTCTTCCTTTCAGTCTCATGCACAGGTGTTTGCTGTTTTTGATAAGCTGTGAGCTGTTTATCACTTGTAGCCTAAGCTGTGACTTTGCTGTGTGGTTTTATTTTCTAGTTGGTGGTGTAATGTCTGTTGATGTGCTAGTAAGTTTTAAATGGAGTAAGAAGAGGAAAATTCCTTCTTGCAGCACTGCTAGCATTGAAGTGCTTTTGCAGCTATTGCTAATGACAATTTACAGGCAGAAATAAGCTGTATTTCTAAAGAGACTTTCCCTTACGGTCAGGGACTTACTCTTGGTCTTGATGTAGCAAAATTATTTTCTTTGCATAATCGTGATCTTCAATTATTTTTTGTCTTCTTAAATATTACAGTACAATTAAGGCATGACTTAAAACAACTCACACAGCTTTCCTTTTTCCTAATCACTTTCTTTTCAGGTGTCAAGTTATGCCACACTTTTTGCTCAAGCATTGCCACGGGATGCTCACTCAACTCCCTATTACTATGCCAGACCTCAAAGCCTTCCACTGAATTACCAAGACCGCAGTGCTCAGTCTGCCCAGAGTTCTGGCAGCATGGGGAGCAGCGGGATCAGCAGCATCAACTTGTATGCCCTAAATGGCCCAACACCAACTCCACAGTCACTCCTTCCAGGGTAAATTGAGCCTTTCTATTTGATAAATAGGCCTGGTGAAGACCAGCAATGAGCTGTGCTTTCTTCCTTTTCTAGTTTTTTTTGTTTGTTTTTGGTTTCCCCCTCTCCAGTTGCAGCCATTGGGAATTCCTCTGTAGGTGGAAGAGTTTTTCAGCTGAATGCTTTTGAATGTCAGGTGCTGTCCATACTACCATCTGAAACTGTAATTGGCTGGCCAAGTGTATTGATTCGTAAGCCCACCTGCCTGCTGCATGGCTAATGTTTTACTGGATCTACTCTTGGATTCTAACCTTGTCCGAAATTTCTTAGTTTTCTGATTAAAACTACCTTTATTTTTCTTCTGTAAAAAAAAAAAAAAGCCAAAAACAAAAGCAAAACTTGGAGTTCTTCTCAGGCAAGTTCATTTTACAAACTAAGTGTTCCTCTGCCAGTGTTGAAGTTGTAAACTTGATGTTGACCATTTTCAAGTGGTTGATCTGACTCATAGGGGCATGTTCTCAGCAATTTGGATGCTGTACTAAAGCAACATTGCGTCTTGAGTGGACAGGTTTTCTTGGTTGTTCTTGTCTACCTGTGCCTAAAGTTCCAGCTTGAAATGCAGTCTTTCCTAGTTGTTACACTTGTACTATCCAGTGTACAACTGAACAGACTAGTGAAACTGGCATTTCTTCAGGGAAAGTAGCACTCAGCAAAATATTAGTACTGAAAAAGCCATGACTTTCATTTAGTGTTAGATTAAAAAGTAGATTGACCTTTTAGTCAATCTATATCTCTGAACCTCACAGTAGGAATTTGAGCTGTTCAGTGACTTCTTGCATGTGTTATGTACACACAGCAGGAAGCAATGGAGAAACTGAAGGAGACAAAGCTGCTTTCACCTTTTCATCCTGATGTATTGGATTGATCTGATATACCAGCTAAGGACCCACCCAGTTGCTTACTCACAGCCCCCACTCCTCGTAGGAGGACATGTTATGGGTTGAAATAAAGGCAGTTTAACAAGTGAATCAAAGCTGTACATGCAAGCTGAGCAAAATAAGAGATTTATTTAATACTTCCCAGTGGGAGACAAATACTTAGCCACTTTCTGCAAAGTAGGTAACAGTACCTTGAGAAGGCAAACACAAGACTAGCAGTGTTGCTTCTTTTTTCTCCTCATCTTTGCTCAGCATATGTTGTTACATGAAATATGCCTTTAGCTGGTTTGGGTTCCTCATTTTCATTATCCTTACTGCTGTGCAAGCACTGCTTGGTAACAGTCAAAAAATTAGTGTTAATTAGATTTGACGAGCATAAATCCATAACACAGCACCGCATGTGTTACTATGAAGAAAATAAGCTCCATCCCAACCAGACTTACTACAACTGGAAATATTGAGCTATTTTGCATAATGTCAGCGAGCTAGGCTGACTAAATAGATATTACACATCACTGATAGATGAAGGAAAGCTTTTCTAAAAGGTTCAGATTACAGATATTGTTTACTGTTATGAATGCACGTTCATTTCTGATGTTTTCCATAATAAATAGAAAGTGCTCATTGGGTACTTCCAAGATAATTGGAAATAGCAGTGGAACTCTTCTCAAAAGAAGTGATGTCTTATTTGATTCCTGCAGTTACTGAGATGTCTGTGCTGGTGTCCTTTTGCTGCAAATTCTGTTTTGTTGGTAACCTACAAGTTTGTTGGCAGCAGAATGTATAGGCTAGTTCCTTCTGTGTTGAGTGGAACTCTGATCTTAATACTTGTATTATTTCTGCTTCCTCTTGTACAGTATTTGACCAGTGACCAAATTTATCAGTGGTTCTTCCATGTGTAACACCACTGGTATTTGCTTTTTTTGTGTTTTTTTTTTTTGCTTTATCTTTTATGATTTAATGTGTTGGGGTGTTCTTTCATTTGATTGGATGAAAGGCACAAGAATTCTAGAAAATTTGTTAAAGATGTGCAGTTCAGTTCTGAGATTTCCGGGACTACCCAATCTTTCAGACCCCTTTTGATGACTCATACAGCTAGCTAGAGAAGAAATTAGAGACTACTGAAATATCTCTTCCCCTGGGTCGCAAGGGGAAGTGATTTTTCCCTTGCAAATAAGGGTTTCTATTTGATTCCTTATTAAGATGAAAAGAGAGTGGAAGAAGTCCTCTTCTATCTTGAGAAATAATATGCTTTAATCTTTAGGTGGTTATATAACCAATTCCATTGCTATTACAAATTATAGTGTGTTTTTGGTTTTTTAAAAGTAAACTTCATAACTGACAAGGATTTTTGTTAATGTCTTACCTAATGGTAACAAGCAGTATTGTTTTTACCAAGGTCTTAAAGGTAATGGCCTATTTATATTTATGACAATAAAAACTCCATATTTAGATCAATGTTGGCAGGAATCCTTTAAGTGGTTTTAGCATCAGTTTAGCATCCTTGGACATCTGATAAATGATATGCTGCCAAGATTGGCTTCTAGCTTCTAATTAGTATGCAAACATTCATAAGAACAGCTTTTTGGGGAACAGAGAGTTGTACCAAAAATTTACCTTTCCCCGTATCATAGTTTGTAGTGGTGATAGATCTATAGAGGCTGGGCTGAGGAGTTAACCTTCACAGGAAGAGGAAGGGAGGGGGAAGACTTAGTGGCAGACAGTTTAACCTAGTTTTTCCTAGTCAATATAATAAAAGTACAAGGTCTTCTGAGTGCTTATTTGTAATGAAAGTGTATAGTTTCAGATAACGCAATCTTCTATGTAAACAAGCAAGAACCTGATTCAGACATACTCTTAAGTTTTTAAATCAGTGTGTTTACATTAGTCCACTGTTAAGGTCTATTGCTATAGCCTTCATTAGGTTTCACGGCTTAGCAGCACTGTTGATACTGTGGTGTTGAAAATGCCTATCAGAAGATATAATTGTGACCAGCCGTGAACAGCAAATGCCCACAGATGTTCTAAACAGTCTCTTCAGGCTGCTGGCAAGTGCTTTGCAAGCAGACTTTGCTTTTGCATAGGTATGTAATTGCAGATGTCAGACATTACAGTGCAGACTTAATTTTGATAATTATTTGTAGTACTGGCTCTTTCAATTTCCCTGGTTGTCAGTCTGCTTCCAAACTTGCATCTTTAAATTGCAGCATTTCGTCTGTAATTAAAAGTGATTAATTAGTGTGTTCAGTAACTCATGGGTCTTATTCAAATACAGGAAAAGGTGTGAAAGGGAAGATGTTAAGTAATCTTCTTGTCTACCAACATATAGATGAATAGTCTGAGGTTGATAGGAAGTTAGTTAACAAACTGCAGTGGTGTACAATGTATGTTTAGTGTTTTTTGTTTATAACTCAGGCTGGCAGCCTGTCACAGGTAGGATTCCCCAGGGACAGATAGTGGCCCCCGTGATTCAGTATCCTGTGAAATGATATGGATGATGGGATTGAGATTGACTTGGCAGGGCCAGTGATGATGCTAAGCTGGATGTTGAAGTGAACACATCAGAAGGGAGAAGCATCTTACTTTTGCAAGAGGAGGCAAGCAAGAACCATACAAAATCTTGCGAAGACAAGTGCAATGTTCTGCACCTGGGATGGCATAACCAAAGAGCCTGGAGGCTAAGATGTGAGTGGCTAGGAAGCAGCTTTTCTGAAAAGGACCTGTGGGGTCCTGATGGACAGTAAGATGAACATGAGTCAGCAGTGTGCTGCTGCAGCCATGAAGGCAAATCAGATCTGGACTGCCTCTTCAGGGCCATTACCAACAGAGGCTGGTGTGATCATCCCACTCTACTCCGCTTGTCAGGCTTCACCCAGAGTAATGTGTCCAGCTCTGGAACCTATGTGAACAGACTGGATAGGATCCATAAAGATGAACAAAGAGCTGGAGGACCTGCCTTATGAGGAAGACTGAAGGAGTGAGGTCTCTCCACCTTGGAAAAGAGAGGGCTTGGTTGCGACCTCACCACAGCATTCCAGTACTTAAAGGGTGGCTTCAAAGAGAATGGAGGCTCTCTCATGGAGAAGACTCTAGGCTGCTGATCTGAGTTGGTCTCGGGGGGATTTTGATTTTTTTATTTGAAGATGAGAACAACCAATCACTGGAATAGCCTCCCTAGGGATGTGGTAGAATCCCCATCACTTAGTTTTCAATATGCAATTGAACAAGGTACTTAGTAATCTCATGAGGGCTCCCTTTTCTCATGAAAGGTTGGACCTACTGATCTTCAGAGGTCCTTTCCATCCTGTGCTGTTTTATGCTTTATGATTCTAACTCACTGTTATTTCTTAATAATTTGAGTGAGGCAAATATTAAAATTCCACTGCAGATTGAATCAAGTCTGACACTGTTTTTAATACTCATAAATACTTGGATAGAGAGTTTTTTTAGAAGGCATTATTTCAGGGGGGTGGAGGGGCAGGGGTAACAACACATGACCAGTTGTTCTAAAGGTTTCCTGCAGAGAGCAAACTTACCATTAATCAGTGGTTTAACTGTGTTCATACCAAGATGAATCTGTTTGTAATTGCTGTAACTTAAGTTTCATTTCAAATGCTGTTGTGGTTTGAAACATAGCACAGATAGGCCGACTTTCACCTTGAAGGTGAGTGTTTAACTCATTTAAAGGAGCAGTCAAGTCCACAAAAAACGCAAAATCCTTCATCCATTTTTCATCTTTAAACTTTGGCACTCATTTTCCTTTTGATTCCATAAAAAACTTGATTTCATTTTGCAGATTACAAAATCTTATTATCTTACTCTGGCTTAGCCACTTTCCTTCAGAAAAGTAAATGATGTCCCTATAAGCAGCATCCATGCTTTTAGGAAACTCCTGGAATTGGCAATGATTCAGTCCCTTGAATGTTTGGTTGTGTTTTTTTTTAAACCATTCATCACCAGAGTACCATCAGTAGCTAGACCAGATTCATTGACAAGGGTTAAAGAAAATTGCTTTAATATTTTTTTTTACTGCTTCATTCAAATCAGGAGTCTTACTGTGTCTTTGCCTTTCTTCAGTGATATCATATTCGTAATCAGTACTTCTAGTAAAAATCACAAGTTGAGTTATATATGTACATCGGTACTCTCATCCATTGCAAAGCATGTAATCTGTTTTCAAATTATCATCTTTGAAATCTGACCTGCTATCCTTGTGAATTAAGTGGAGTACCAGATTGTCTTGACAAAAAAGCACTCATCTGTCCACTTTTTAACACTCTTCCTTTTTCCATGCCTTTTGTGGGGGAGTTCAGTTTTCTTTAGGAACAGTGTTAGGCAGGTTGAGTTATTATTACTGGCAGCTACTGCATTTTAATCAACCAGTGGCACAGGCATGTGCTGTGTAATATGCATAGGGTTCTCTGTGATTGCACATGTGCTGTGGGTGAGAAAGGCAGAGTCAGCACTGTACTGCACCCTCCCTGTGTCCCAGGCCACTTGGATAGGCAGAGCCGTTACTGCGGTGATGTGGTAGCAAGAAGCAGGCTGCAGGTTGGACATGCCTGGTGTGGTAGGTGTCTTCTATAGACAATCTCATCAGGAAAAGTAGATAAGACCTTCAGACATCTGGAAGAGGCCTTAAATTTGTAGATCGTGGAGGGCTTTAACCACCCCAATATCTGATGGAGGGGGTGTTCTGTGCGGAGCAGACAACCCAGGAAACTTCTGGAGTGTACTGAAGATACCTTTCTGACACAGGTGATAAAGGTGCTGATGAGATGTTTTGCTGGACCTGACTATTTTTTTTAAAGACAATGAAGAAGTGGTTGGGGATGTCCTTGGGTGCAGTGACCATGCAGTAGTGGAGTTCAGGAACCTGGAGGGGAGGAATCAGGGCAAACAGCGGGGTACTAGCCCTGGTTCAGGAGAAGAGACTCTTACCACTTCTGGGGTCTGCTTGGAAGAATTGCATTAGAGGTACCCCTAGTGAAAGAGAGATTCAATAGAACTGTTTGATTTTTGAGAATCTCTTCCTTCAAGCTCAAGAATGTTCATCTTGACAAGGAAACAAGCAGAGATGGCTGAAGCCCTGTGTGGTTCAACAAGGTACTCCTGCAAAAAAACCTCAGACATCAAAAAAAAAAATAAAAAAAAAATCATACCTTCAGAAAATGCACGGAAGGTTGAAGCAGTGGCAGGTGACCCTGAAAACAATCTGAAAACATTGTCTGAGTGTGCAGGGAAAGCTAAAGCTCACCTTGTGTGATGATGAGTTAGCAGTGTGCCCTGGTGGCCAAGAAGGCCAATGGGATCCTGGGTGCATTACAAAGAGCGTGGCCAGCAGGTCAAGGGAGGTGATCCTCCCCCTCTACTCTGCCCTGGTGAGGCCTCACCTGGAGTATTCTGTCCAGTTCTGGGCTCCCTGGTACGAAAAAGACAGGGATCTCCTTGAAAGAGAGAATAAAGGGTGTGGAACACATCCCTTATGAGGAGAGGCTGAGAGACCTGGGTCTTTTCAGCCTTGAGAAAAGAAGACTATTTGCAAGATTATACAAAATGGAGTAGTTGATTAAACAGGTGAATCACGTACCATTCAGAGAGACCTGAATGGCTCCAGAAATAGTCTGACAAGATCCTCGTGGAGTTGAGCAAGGGGAAACACAATGCCTTGCAGCAAGACTTGCTGGGGGCCAACTGGCTGCTGACTGGCTGCAAAGCAGCTTAGCAGCAATGACCCTGGGGGTCCTAGTGAAACAAAAAGTTGAATGTAAGTGCAGTGTGCAGCAAAGAAGGCCAGTTTCTTGGCTGCATTAGAAAAAGCGTTAGAAAAAGTGGTGTGATCCTCTCCACTCAGCATTGGTAAGGATGGACGTGGAGAGCTAGGTTCTGGGTGGCCCATTACAGGAGGCATTAAAGTATTAGAGTGAGTCTGGGACAGAGGCTGCAAAACAAAGGAGCACTTGACCCGTGAGGAGGGGTTGAGAGAGCTGGAGCTGTTCAGTCTGGAGAAGAGAAGATTCATGGGGCCCTTACCAGTGTGTCATTACCTGACTAGGGGAGCAGAGAAGATGGAGCCCAACTTTTCTTCATAGTACTCATGAAAAGGGCAACACTTGTGACTTAAGAAGCCCCACTTAGGCATAAGGGGAAAACCTTCTTTTACAGTGAAATGGGGGTAGAGGTGGAAATATGTATTGTGAAGTGCTGGCAAGGGTTGCCCAGAGTGGTTTTATAGTCTCCATAATTGAAAATGTTTAAAATCTGACTGGACAAGGACCCAGTCAGCCTCCTCTGCTTGACCATGCTTTAAGCAGGAGGGTTTATGTAGGTGATGTCCAGAAATCCCTTCTAACTTTCACTGTCCTGTGATCCTGGTGCAGTATAGGAATGTATGTCAACGAGGTTATTTCATCTGTCTGCCTGCTTAAGAATATAATCAAAATCTATGCTGTTCCTGGCCTACTCGTGGTCTGACCATTTTACAGCAATGTTCACTGTTCTCTCCTTAAGTGTGTAGCTTGTTAGCTGGACAACCCAATTTGGATTTTCTGTGACCATCATTCGTCCTGTACTTCTCTTTATGTATGTCGCCCTATGTTTCTTGATGTGCATTCTTGTTGAACCATAACAGGTTAAATTCAGTGTTGTACTGTCAAGACATTAGAAGTGCTGAACAAAACAGACTTGCTGTGTTTTCCAATCAAGTTAGATACTATGCGTGGCCTTACCACGAGTTACGGCACAGTGAGTGGGGGAATAAAGGTGTTCGTGCCCTCAAGCTCAGAGCATATTTATTATTTGCATTATTATATATATTTGCATATCCCAATCTAGTTGATGGGTATAGAGTCAAAGTTTTGAAGATATTTTTTTCCTTTGTTCTTTTAGACAATCCTATCAAGCTCCAGGTGTTGAAAATTGCCTCCGTCAGCAATTAGGGTCTCGTCTTGCATGGACTTTAACTGCAAGCCAGCCTTCTTTACAAAGCACTACCTCAAAAGGCTTTTCAAATGCTATCTCACGTGGTGTACCAAGGTCAAGGCGAGAAGGAGACACAACTGGTAATTACAGATGAATTTGTTAAAGTTAACTTTCTACAATTGAAATAATTTTGTTATTAATAGCTACCAGCATTTTTTAAATGTTTTGGAAATAGTCTTATGGCATGTTGAGCGTTACAAGGAGCTTTTCTAAAATGTATTTTATGGAAGGATGGAAGTAAATATGCAGTAGGGTGGTCTATCTTTCAAAGTCCCTTCCAATCCCTGACATTCTAGAATTTGTTTTTGCCATATTTGGTTTATAATGTTTTGATCTTACAAGATGGTGTTTTTCCTGCAGTGTTTGTCAGAATCAATTGATTATGGCTGTGTTCTTGGTCATTTTAGTGCTGATGAAAAGATTGTATGCTTTTGGGAAGTCAGAACAACAGATCAACTAATAGAACTTGCTGAAAAACATAAAGTCATTTGTGATTCTGTCATTTAAAATTTGGAAATGTGCAAAACCTTTTTTTTTTAATTAGTACAGTGTATATAGTGATTGTGTTTAAAGAAATTACCATAAATTATTATCAATGAAATTAAGGATATATTTTACCAGTTTCATCCTTTAAATGGCTGTAAACTTGAAAGTGATGTCTAAAGGATGTATCCTGAATTTACAGAAGTGCAGCTAAGGATAAATTGTTTAGCAGATCATCTCTGCAGCAATTACTGTGGAAGTTTCAACCCACTTTACTTTTGCTATAAAAATTGGAAATTTTGCTGAGTAGGAGAGGTAATAGCAGATGTCATCCCACATTACTGTTGCTCTCTAGCAAAATAAATAAATAAATAAAATTTTTTTGTTAAATGATTGTTCTGTAAAAAAGAATGGTAACAAGCTGAAAAATAGCCTATCTACCAGCCTCTGTGGAACTTTTCAAATATGTTAAAACACAGTTAAATTTTTAACTGCTAACAGAACACTAAGCTAATAGTGCAAGCAGAGTTGCGCTGTTGTAGATGAGAGTGAGATTTGGCAACTGAAACCAAGTTAGCAGTACTGTTGATGTGGAAGAGAATAGACACACATTTTCCTCTCACAGATGTAGCCCTGCCTCTTATTTTTGCTGTCCTGATTGCTACAAGGAACTGTAGAGTCTTGTTTCATTGAGCTGGTCAACTACAATTCTTGATTATGAAACAGATATATAAGGACCAACAGTTCTTTTACATGTAATCACTTTCTGAGGTAGTAGAACTGCACTCAGAGTATGAAAGGCTGTTTTCAAGAAGATGTATTTCTGTGAATATCATTTCACTCATTAAAAAGTTTTTTACTTTCGAAATTGTTTGCTGGGTGTGTGGATCTATTTGAGAGGTAGATTGATGAGGGTGAGAGTGCCATCAAATCTGGGAGAAGCGTGTTGTAACATCTCAGTTTCTGGATGGTCTGAATAGTTGAAACTGCCTCATTCTTGATGTCTTTAAGTGAAGTCAAGAAAAGAGGTGATGCTTTATAGCCCAGAAGAGGTGGGAATAGTTTCAGTGACCTGCATAACATCTTCATCAATCTTTTATTTCCTTTAAATCTCAAGAGTAATCTAACCTCCAACTGTAGATATGAGCCAGAAGACAGAATGAATGCTGGGATAGCAAGAGCTTTACTAAATCAGTGATTCAGAAACAATACTGTTTTCTGTTGGTGAACTTTGTAGCTGTTATACAGCTGACAGACTGATTCCTGTTAATCTTTTTATACTGAACAGTACCATTCAACACTGCGAGACACTTTTGAACAAAAAACTCTATTGTGAATTTACTCTGATATTCTCTGAGCTATGTGTAGAAGAGATGATTTTGTAAGATCCATTTGAAAACTTTTAACTGTTCTGTTTAAGAAAGGTGAAGTTATTATAAAGCTTACCTCAGAACTTGCAGTGTTGATTGCATCAGAAATGATAAGAAGTATAAAACTTGCTGAAGAGTTCATTAAAATATGACATGCTAGCTGACCTAATCCAGGTATTGAGGAGTTCTTGGCTTTCCTTTCACTTTGTTGGATTAAATGTCTTTTAAAAAATACATTGCAAGTTTGTTTTTTGTGTTTTTGGCTAAGCATCTACATAAATTTTTGAAGTTGTGATCAAATTTAATTTAATGATCCTGGCAAATCTAAACATTCTTTTTTTTTTTCTTTTTTACTTTTCCAGGCTCTGTTGAGATAACTGAAGCAAATCTTGTAAGAGATGTTTTGTACGTCTTCCAGGGAATAGATGGCAAGAACATCAAAATGTGCAATTCTGAAAATTGCTATAAAGTTGAGGGGAAGGTACTGTATGGGGACTTGTGTTTTGTATGTGAAAAGACAGATGTGTAAGGGAAGAATAGCCATTAAAAACATGTAATTAAAAACATTAACGTAAGTCTTCTTGCCCTTTCTCTTCTTTTTTTTTTTAAATTTAATTTTTGATTTTTTATTTTAACAGAGTATTTTCAAGTATTATTAAGCAGTCTTCTGTTTTCAGTCAAACCAAGTTCTTGGAAAGAGGGAAAGTCACCATCGAAAAGATGCAGGGGCAGTATGGAGTGAAATTTTTGTTTTGCATTTTTGGTTATTGTTTTGGGGTGGGTTTTTTGGGTTTTTTTTTTTGGAGGAGGAAACTCAGATGGTTCAAGACCATGTGGATTTTTGCCTATTTTCTATTCTACGTACAGAGGCAAAGACATGGAATTCTAGTTTTTTATATTGCATCATGTGTGAAAGAACATGTCTATTACTGGTAGCATATTGCTTACTCTAAATTTTTACACATGCTCAGAAATAGACACACAAATAGTGTCATTATTACCCTAAGTAAGTATAATATCAGAGTTGAAAAGTGAAAAAAAATACAGTAAAATCAAGACTTTGGAAATATTTTTGACTGCTTTCTCCTGGCTGCTGGATGAATGATCAAGATTGAGGAACAGCTGTCCAAGTGAGGACTGAAACTTTTTTGTGTTTCTGTATTAAAAAGCAACATATATGTACCAACAGAAATTTAAAAATAATGGCTGAACTGAGTTCCCAAAAGAAACCTGCATTTTCTAAGTTGTTCAGAGGTAGTACCAGGCCAACAATTTCTAACTACCAAGATAGACTCAAAGTATTAAGCCACTACAAAGACTTCTAAGTTATGGCTTAATTTGAGGACTTTTATCACTATTTGCCCTCCTCAGTGTATAAAAAATTAATGTAAAGTAGATAAAGGCTTTTGACCACATTCTTATTGGTCCAACAGCTGGTGATACGTAGTGGATGCTAGCCAGCCACTTGGCCTTATGGACTTGATTATAAGTTACTGGAGTTCAGATGAGGTCTAGTTGCTTTAACATCTTATTCAGTATTTAGAGGGTACTGCACCGCAATTCAGTTTCAGCTCACTAATTGCTTTTCATGTTCTTGTTGAAGTGGAAATAAGATGTCTCCAATTTTCACTTGCATTAAGAGCTTTATACTAGGAAAATACAGCACGACTGTAAAATTGTTGGGAACTACATTTGGGCCATTTCATGTCCAAGTGCACAACAGACTTATGTTAACATTGATGGTATCTGAACTGTCTCTTCTTTTTTTTTTCTCTGTAATAATAGAAAGAAGTTACATATATCATTGTTCTCCCATAGGTTTGTAATTTAAGGCTGCTTATGGGGATGAAAATCGTTGATTCATTTAAATCTCGTTAATAAATTGATTATTAAGGATGTCATGTTTTAAACCTGCAGATGCTGCAAAATTTGTAATTCCCCATCTCCTGCACTCTGATAATTATGTTTCATATCTAATTTAGATTAAATATGGCAACGGAAAGATGGGTAATAGGTTTTTCCAGGGGACCATGAAGAAAATGTAGTAAGTGATCATAAAATTAGTGCTATGGATTTCACCACTTTTCTGCATGAATTCCACATCAGACAGGCTAGTTTGAGGTGAAAAACTGTGTTACTTCAAACCCTTAATTCTGTTAATACAGGGAGTTCGATTATTCAAGTCCTTTGTGGTCAGTAATGCTGTTTTAGAGCTTTGTGTCTTTGTTTTTATTGTGGAGTCAGTTGTCTTCCCTTAGTTCTTCTTTGTTGACACTTATACTGAGCCACAGTGAAGACTGAATTGACAGAGTAGAGCTGCAGCTTGTACTTTCTCAAGGACCAGCAAGTTCGTACCTACTCTAGTTATGTTGACTGCATGTTAGGAAAAAAAAAAGTTAAACCATATATTTTTTCCCACAGGTGCACAATTTTGTCTGAACAGAGAATGAAAGCAGTCTTCTATTTAAAATTGTTTGTTACATGCAGTCTTTTTCCAGAAAGTGATATACTTGCCATGCTGTTGATTCTTGAATATTTTCTAGTGTCAGCCTTAATATTAGATCTGTTGATGACATTCCGCACTACATAAGCTGAAAGCTTCTGATTAGATCTGACAGATACAAATGTAATAACACTAAGCCAATTTTGCTTGTTCCTCATTTGATTTCAGCGGATGTGTAATCATGCTTAATTCTTGCCAACCTTTCTAACTGTAGAATTCTAAATGGTCCTTACTGAATGTGTTAGCTGCCAGCAGCTTTTCTGTCTGTGTTGAACCGTACTTGTTTGGGCTTGAATTTATTCTTTAGAAATAGTTGAAGCAGTTAAAGCTGAGTATGGCTAAACAAGAGAGCTGAGGACTGAACTCTGGTCTTACTCCCAGGTGTTGATGCCTGGTTCAACTCCACACGGGCTATCTTATTCTGTAGCTGACTTTTCTCTTGGGGGATGTTTCTGTTCTACTACTACCTAAGAAGTGTAATGAGTAAGCTAGATGTTCATCAGTCTGTTAGTTTGTTGGTGCTCTTCCTAGCCTGTGTTTGGTCAGTTTCAGATGGCTCTCAAAGTCAGAATTCTCTGTAAAGATAAGATGGGCCCAAAGGGTTGTGGGCAAAAGTTGATCTCTGCCTCTTTGCCTAATGGATACGTGATATTGTTTGTTTTCGTTTGTCAAAATTTTAAAAACTTGATTACATGTCTTCCTGGGTAACATGACAAAATGGGGTAGAAGCACTTCTCAAACAAGAACAAGAGGTGAAGGCAGTGCCTTTAGTGCTGGTGATCTGAAGGAAGAAATGTGTTGTTTTGAGAAAGAATAGTAGTAGTTAAATAGGCTAAAGGGAGCTAAGGCAAGCCTACAGCATGAAGTGATACACTTGCTAAAAGAAAAGCAGAAAAAAATCAAGAAAACCTCAGATGGACATGATTAAATATCATGTAAAAGCTGTTACTGGTGGGTCTAACTTAAACATGGAATTCTGATTTTAGAGGTTTTAGTTTCTGGTACCTACTCTGGAATTGGGTTATTTATATTCTATTAAAGATTTATTTCTCATGTAGCAGTAACTAATTGTTTTATTTAGGTTTCTTCACTGGTTTCAGTCACTGACAGCTTTTTTGGAGACGCAGTGTTTTAAGTCTTGATTTTCATGATAAGATGAAGTGTGATACTACATCACCTTTTTGATCCAGTTGTAATTGCTGAATGTAAAAAGAATGTCTGAATACTGCAGGATTAAGATGCCCAAAAAGGAAGATCCCAAAGCTGCAGTAATTTATTTGTTGCTGTTGCCTTTCCATGGGTTATATGCATATATTTAATGCTAATTATATAGATATCTGATTTTTTTTTGGCACTATCCCTGCTGTAAAAGTTAAACGATGGGTTCCTGATTTTGTTTGTTTTATGAGAAAGGCTTTAGGGAAGAAACAGGGGTTGGCATGCTTTGTCTTCACCTTACAAGGTATTGTTTCTGTTAATTTTGTAGGTGAGCTTGTCCAAATCTCTCAGAGACACCACAAGCAGACTTGCAGAGTTGGGATGGCTACATAACAAAATAAGAAAATACACAGACCAAAGGAGTTTGGATCGTGCATTTGGACTTGTGGGTCAGGTAGGTCCACTAAGAAAAAATGGATTTTTGCTACAGTATTTTGGTCTTGTTTCCTTAGAAACTACTGAGTAAAATGCAAAACTAGAAGGATGGGTAAACTTTGGAGAATTCATGGTTTGAATAATTCATCCTTTAATTTACTCATTTTATGGACTGCCACTGTTGGTGTGGTTCAAAGCCTGAAGGCAAGGGAAAGGTGATGGAAGGTTTCTTACATAGATTCCTTTTCTTTTTTTCATCTTACTTTTTTATTGAAGTTCTTACGCATGTTTACAAACAAAAGCATTGCTTTAACGAGATGATGGTGTTTCTGAACTAATCACTCGTTCAGTTGTTAAGGTGACCTTTGCAGAAGACTCTTAGGTCTTGTCAGCTAATGTTGATGGTCATGTGTAACTCTTAACTCTACATAAGAATGCAAATACCCCATTATCGTCTGCCCTTTCTTTTGAATACAACATCAAAAGAATGTCAATTTTTGTTTTTATAGGTTTCATCATCATGATTTGTAGTCTACAGTAACTTCACAGCTGCTGTAATACCCAAAACCACATTTACTGCTAAGGCATTCTCGTTTCCTCTCACTTGCTTCCTCTGTAAAACTGGATATTATCCCTTCTGAGTCGGCAGAAATGTTGTCCTTGCCTCTAGCCATTACATCCTACCTAATCTGCAAAGAAATTGAAGTGCTTCTCCCTTCAGTCTAATTTTTCTTAAGAGGTCAGTAGAGATACTGTAGTGCTTCCTACTTTTCTAATGTTTTATTCTGTTCCCTTCTGTCTCTTATTCTACGTAACCCTTTTAGCTACAAATAAATATTTTCTAGTGATGATTTCCATGTTTTATAAAGTAGTGTTGCTGTATATACATTTTCTTCAGACTCTCCACCTTTTATCTGGGTGAAGTTTCTAATTATTTATCTAGTAGCTCCATACTTACGCTTATTTTCACTGTCTCTGCCTTTAATCTGCAAGCTTACAGCAAGGGGAGAACTTCAATTCTTCAGTGAATATAAATGTTCAATATCTTGGCTGCCACATGTAGATTTCATATAATCAGAAGAGGGCTGTGCAGATATTTAGATGAATCTGCATAGCTCTAATGCTGTTAATTTTGCTTGAGGCAAATACTTGCTTTATTTTTTGTGCATTAGTATGCAGATAAAAACATTTCTACTTCTACTGTCAGTATCTGGGCAAAGTCTATTCTGTTGCTCTTCATTGCTTTTATAGCTGACAAATTCAGGTGCTGCACACTGTGCTCTAAGAATTTATGCACAGTAATGTTTTGTGCGTTCTGAAGCTTCTTTTGCTTAATATTTTAAAAGAATGCTTGTCTAAACACACATTTAAACAACATGTAAGATAAGATGTGCGTTGGATGAGATGACTGTTTTCCAGGCAAAATATCAGGAATAACATATATTGAAGTAGAGGTATACCTATATGCTGCACTTCAATGTTTACTGCTTAGTATGCAACTTCTACCTTGTCCTCAGAAATAATGGGCAATGAAATAAAACTTGGTTGTATTTTGACATTTTACCCATTTGAAAAAAATAAGCATTTAGTAGTGGGCATTTTATTCTCTTCAGCAAGCATTCTCTCTCTTTCCTGAGCTGTCTTGCTGTAGCCTAAATCAGAGTTCTAGGGTAGTGTCCAGTTTTCCGTGATGTTTTGGGAAACAAAAATCTGTAATTTACAATGCTGGAGTTGGCACCAAATGCAAATGTTAACTTTAAAGTTGGTGATACTGTTTTCACTTTATTTGCACACTTGCAGTGCCTTCAGTTGTTTCATTGCAGGCTGTACTCTGCCCTCTGTCTTGACAAATGCTGCTTGAATAGGTTTAAAAATGTAATGAAGAAGCAAGTGAGAAGAAATGAAAAGTGCAATTAATTACACATAAGGGGGTTTCATTTTGTCCTTCAGTTCCCATGAAATAAAATGAATTTTGTACTGCTTTCTAACTGATAAGGTAGAATTGAAGAAAGGAAGGTTTTTTCTTCAATAAAGCATATATTAGCAAGATTCATGTTTATTGGTTTTTTGTTCTTTTTTTTTTTTTTCCCTAGGGTTCTTGGTGTCTTAGTAGGTAGGCATCTTGTCAGGAAGACAAGATTTATTTTTTCCTTGTTCTTACAGTAATAATTTATGCGCTGTACATATATTAATGAATAAATATTTTACTTGAAGCCCTTGGATTCTTGTGAGGTGGTTTTCTTCATTTTTCTTTTTCTTTTTCCACATTACTTAAAAAGGGTTGAAGAGAGCGGTCCAGGTAATTCTTAAAACATCAAGAGCATCCTTCTCTCTTTTTTTTTTTAATATCAAAGTAATTAGCCAAGAATTAAGAAATAATTTCTGAAGAATATGTGCACACAAACACTCTTCAAACAAACAAAACATAGCAAAAAGTGTTTAAAGTCCAAAATTTTCAACGTGGTCCAAAATTAAATTGTATATTTATTCAGTTTTAGAATATGTTCAATCTACATGCTAGATGAAGAACAAAAATAACAAAGAAAGTACCTGGGACTCTCAAACTCTAGGGCATTATCCATTACTACTGTACTACTATAATACTACTACTATCCATTACATTCCTTCAAAAACTCTTAAAATAATCTTTGTATATGCTTCAGTAATCCAAAGTAGCTATGCTTAGAATTGTTTTACAAAGAGAATTCTTTTCTTTAGTTTTAGCCTGTTAACTTTTCCACATCCTGCAAGTTTCTTTGTGTATACTCAGTATTCATTTCCTTTATGTAAAGTGGAAAATCATCTATAGCTGCCAATGGGTAAAAGGGCAGAAGCTTGGATTACTCAATATAGCAGCACTTAATGAGAGAATTCTTTTATGACTATTTTGTTTCTTGTTTGTGCCATAGCTTATACTAGACATATAATGGTAGCTTTCTAACTTCTGCACTCCATTATTAGAGGCCTTTTTGAAATTGAAATGCTACTCTTTTATTACATAATGCCTCTTACGTAATTAAAAAAGACTTCTGGGTTAAATTCTGTCTTGCACTCCCTGTGGTAATTATTAATGTTATCATTGTGATGATAATATATGCACGTTGTCATCTGACTTTGTTCCTGGAAAAGAAATGCACGTCTCTAGGGGAAGCACTTGTATGCCAGTTTTCTAAGACTCAGCTTACGTGGTGAACCTTTTAGCTCAGTTCCTTTGAGGAAGCTTCTAACTGCCTTGGCAGTATGACGATAGGATAAGGGTTGTTCTACATTAAACCACAAAGATGTTTCCTGATAGTTTTTCCTTTCCTTTCTCTTACAGAGCTTTTGTGCAGCCTTACATCAGGAACTCAAAGAATACTACCGACTTCTGTCTGTTTTGCATTCTCAGGTAAACTAGATGGTTCTCAGTTAACTTTCTTGTTCAGACAATGTGAAGCAGAACAGCTCCTAAAGGTACTTGTAGGTATCCCTTCAGAGTGGGAAGGATGTACGACAGGTACTATTGATGGTGGATGCAGTATTCTGTGAATTGCTTACTCTTTGGATGTGTATATTCATAAATATTTTTCTCTCAGAAATTTGATGTTTTTCATGAGCAAGAAATGTAACAGGTGTTCCTAAGCCTCTGTCCCTTTTTGCTTCACTTTTGTCAGTTTCATCTTGTGTGATGCTTCTGTTGTTCAAATCCCAAACGGCATGACGGATGTTTGGGAAAGGAGAAAAATATTCTCTCAGTATATCAAACAATGTGTAGCTTAGAGGCTAGGAACAAAGACAGCTCTTTAATGTTTATAACTTCTGAATGCCTGTCATTATCACTTCTCATGTTTTTTTCCTGGCTACCATCCTGTTAATCTTTTAGTAATTATTTCCTGCTCTGTCCATAATATGTTTGATTTTTTGGCTTGCTGTAGCTTTGATTTATTATACCTTCAAAATTTTTTTTTCCGTGGAGATATTTGATTTCTTTGAAAGAAAGCTTTCAGACCTCTTTACCCTTCCTGCTTTCAAATAAGCACTGGCTCTGGTGGGAGGTGCATATGATGGAAAAAGGAAGGTTTTAGTGCCACTCACTTGGGTTGACCACTGTGAGTAGCCAAGTATCCTGCCTCATTCTCTCTCCTGTCTCTTGAAAGGTGGGGAGAAAATAGAAGCAAGGGAAAAACATAATTGAATTAATAATGGTTTGATATGGAAAGCAAAAGTTCTGTGCACAAGCAAAGCAAAAAAAGAATAATTCATTTACTACTTTCCATCAGCAGGCAGATGTCCAGCCCCTACCTGGAAAGTGGGTCTCACATGGTTGGGTTGACATATACTGTCACCATGAATTTCTCTCTGCTTTCTCCACTCAGTGCTCTGAATTTTTATTAGTAAAATGCTAATTACAGAACAAAAACTATGAAACACCATTTTACACTTCAGTGCTTGCCACTTTTGTTCTTTGATATATCTGTCTATTTCTTATTTGATCAGCTTCAATTGGAAGATGATCAGGGTGTAAATCTGGGACTTGAGAGCAGCCTAACACTTCGTCGTCTTCTCGTCTGGACATATGATCCTAAAATAAGGTTAAAGACTCTTGCAGCACTTGTTGATCACTGTCAAGGTCTGTTTAATGTTCATTTAACATTTTGGGGAAAGTTATTTAACTTCTGAGTGGTTGTGCCTGCTAACTGTGGTTATCAGTAATAGTAATATTATATTTTTTTGAGTAACTCGTCTTCTGAAGTATCTTTTTTTCTTCAAGCTGAAAGCTGCTGTGTAGATACACGTAAACATCTTGGTGAATTTTTTGTTTGCTTGAAACATTTTTGTTAAACTAGGACATGCTTAAAATATCCTCCAAATTTTAGGAAGATACCTTTCACACTGTTTTCAATTATTCAACTTTAGTTGTCTTTCAGAGAATATTATACTGTGGTAAATCCTACTAACACTACAAAATGACTGGCTCAGTTTTTTCACTGGGTATGAGTATTTTTCTGTGCCTGCTGACATATGGGAGCAATTTACAACTTGTCTGCAGGTAGATATGAAACAGCAAAACTTCCTAAATCTGAAAAAAGTAGGTGGTAGCAATCCCCAAGAAAGAGCTGGAGAGTGGTGTTGGAGTTGACCATAACTTTGGTCATTGACCAACCCAGGCCTGTACTACAAGGATATTTTAAACTGTGCAGCGTAACAGCGAAATAAGTGTTAGATATATTTTAGTTGATTTTTTTTTTTTGCCACTTCTTACTTCTCAATTGGAAGATAACAGGAGATTATATCTATGAAGAAACTATGGAGGAGACTGTAACTGTAAAGCAGAAAAGCTACATTTGTGTTTACATATGCATACAGAACATCTGAGAGAGTCAAGTACAAGATAGAAAGAAAATAAATAATATAGCTTCTCTAACGCTCTTCTGATGATAGGTGGTAGGGAAGAAAAGAAGCATAAAGTCACCTTTTGTGAGTGATCTGATACTGTAAATTTTGCGTTACTGCAAGCTGCTGTATACCAGACAAAGTACCATGTCAAAATCAGGCTTAATATTTCAGTGTGATTAATGATTCATGCTTTAGAACCTAAGCATTCCCAATCAACACTAAAAGTCTACTTTCTGTACATTTCAGAAGTGCATTCAGTAAGCTTTCAGTGACATGTGACTAGTTAAAATTGATGGCTGCTGAATTTAATAGTGAAGTATTTTATTTCCTTCATACGTCTCTGTTCCTCTCCCCTGTGAACTTACAGGAAGAAAAGGTGGCGAACTAGCTTCAGCTGTTCATGCCTATACTAAAACAGGAGATCCCTACATGAGGTCTCTGGTTCAGCACATTCTTGGCCTGGTATCCCATCCTGTACAGAATTTTCTTTATCGATGGATTTATGATGGAGAGCTGGAGGATACATACCACGAGGTAATTAATATATAAGAAATATATTCTCTTGGTTCATTTGCTTTGTGGAAACCTGTAGGAAGCTCAGAGGAGAACTGAAGAAGTAAATTGTGATGTAAACATAAATTATGAGTAAGTAATGTATACAGTTACAACATAAAATATGTCTCTTCTTAATGAATTCAGCATTGAAGTGATGTCCTGAGGTTGCAGTGATGCAGTGTGTTGTCTTTAATAGTGGTAATGTATACAGAGATCTTTGTTACTGTCTAGAATACAAACCTTGTGTTTTGGATAAAAAGTTCATCACTTCCTAAATGAGAGAGAGAATATTCTACTTCGAGTACCTATAGTTATCTCAAGCCTCATAAGTACCTTTGCTTTGTCAGATCGGATAGAACAGCTGATGGTTGAACAGCTTCTCTAGAAATCCTGTAGTTGTTCTATGGCTCACATTCCTCTTTTGTTTTTAATATTTATTTCAATCTACAGTTTTTTGTAGCTTCAGATCCTACGGTTAAAACTGACCGGTTGTGGCACGACAAGTACACTTTGAGGAAATCAATGATCCCTTCTTTTATTACAATGGAACAATCAAAAAAGGTATATATTTAAAAATGAATCTTGTGATGATTTGTTGGCCTGTGCTTCTGTTTAGGTTTTTATTACAAAAATGGAGACCAAACTTAACAATAAGTATTTGTCTTAAAAGTAACTAAATTAATAGAATAATTTACTGAGGAGGACTAAGGATTGTTTCTGGGGAGGTTGATTTTTTTTTTGTTCCCATTTTCTAAGTAGTAGTCTTTGTTCAAGGAGATTTTTAGTGTTTGTCACTGGAGTTCTGGGTTGCTGTGGTGGAGTTTGTGAAGCTAAGAGTGAAGAAAGGTGACAGAACAGGTTGTCGTGGTGGTTGCGGGTGGGCTTTTGTTAACTTTTACCTAACAAACAAGTGACTACTGAATTTTAATAAGTAAATAAATGAATAAATCTCTTGTTTTCAGGTCCTCCTAATAGGAAAATCCATAAACTTCTTGCATCAAGTTTGTCATGATCAGACTCCATCCACAAAGATGATTGCTGTGGGTAAATCTGCAGAATCTCCAAAAGATGGTAGGATGTCACTGTTGGACAACTTCTTCCCTTTGAACTAAGTTCTGTGCAGTATGTGGCTTAGACTATAAATTGACATTTTAGATAAAGAGATGGGAAGGAGTACAGAATCCCATCAGCCCTTAAGATGCAGGGTTGCTTTTTTTTTAATGGATAATTGCATTTTATAGAACTTGTCAAGATGCGAATGTGTAATTTTCTTAAATTGCTGGGTTTGCTGGATGCTTGTTAATGTACTGAGTTTCTGAATGAGTCCAGGCATGATCAACTTGCTTTCAGCTGACTTCAAGTTGGAGGAGTGGGATGAGAACAGGGATGTTGTGGAGTGTTGCTGAGAGAATCTCATCTCAATCTCTGTTGAGACTTCTCATCAAATCCACATCACATGATTCCATAGTAATAAGAATTAATTAATTCTGTGATTAGAAAAAAGTAATTAAAAATCCATTTGTTGTAAGTAAGAGAATGATCAGTAAAACAGGCAGGGCAGAAGTTTGTAAATGCATTCTGCCACTTAGTATGTTAAATGAAAGTTGAGTATGTGACATGCTAGTAAAATTGGTTTTGAGGGCTTTAAAATTGGTTTGTCAGCTGTTGAACACTAAACCAAATTAAGGTTAATTTCAGAACTTCTTCAGATTATTTCTTACTATTTCTTACTGTTTAGAAGAGATGTCGGTTTTAATGCATGAGAACCCACATGTTATTTATGGTTATTATTTACTGTAAGGTTAGAGTTATGATTTTGATTTTGAGCATAGCAATGTATTTTGCAAATATCTGTGAATTCTTTACATATGCTTGTACTTGGTTTCACACATTACTGAGCGAGAGTTTGGAAACCTCAGTGTGCCACTGAACCAGAATTAGAATCATAGAATCACAGAATGTCTTGGACTGGAAGGGACCCTAAGGATCATCAAGTTTCAACCCCTCCCTGCCACAGGCAGGGCCAGCAACCTCCAGATCTGGTACTAGACCAGGCTGCCCAGGGCCTCATCCAACTGGTCTTCATCTCCTCCAGAGGCAGATCATCTGCAGTTTCTCTGGGCAGCCTGTTCCAGCACCTCACCATTTTCTCTATAAAGAACTTTCCCCTGACATCCAGTCTAAAGCTTCCTTCCTTGAGCTTAAAACCATTCCTCCTTGTCCTATCACTGTCTCCCCGAGTAAAAGGTGATAGGACTTGCTGAAGTTTCACAGAATCACAGAACTGTAGGGGTTGGAAGGTACCTCTAGAGATGACCAAGTCCAGCCCCCTACCAAAACAGCTCCCTAGCCCAGGTTGCACAGGTAGGGGTCCAGGTGGGTCCTGAACATCTCCAGAGAAGGAGACTCCACCACCTCTCTGTGCAGCCTGTGCCAGTGCTCCGTCACTGCACTGTGAAGAGTTCCCACACACATTTGTGCAGAACTTCCTATGCCTCAGTTTGTGGCTATTTCCCCTCATCCTATCACCACACGCTGCTGAGAACAATCTGGCCTCATCCCTTTGCCTCCTGCTTCTTAGATATTTATAGACATGAATTAGATCCCCAACCACATTAAAGAGTGAANCCCTAAGGATCATCAAGTTTCAACCCCTCCCTGCCACAGGCAGGGCCAGCAACCTCCAGATCTGGTACTAGACCAGGCTGCCCAGGGCCTCATCCAACTGGTCTTCATCTCCTCCAGAGGCAGATCATCTGCAGTTTCTCTGGGCAGCCTGTTCCAGCACCTCACCATTTTCTCTATAAAGAACTTTCCCCTGACATCCAGTCTAAAGCTTCCTTCCTTGAGCTTAAAACCATTCCTCCTTGTCCTATCACTGTCTACCCGAGTAAAAGGTGATAGGACTTGCTGAAGTTTCACAGAATCACAGAACTGTAGGGGTTGGAAGGTACCTCTAGAGATGACCAAGTCCAGCCCCCTACCAAAACAGCTCCCTAGCCCAGGTTGCACAGGTAGGGGTCCAGGTGGGTCCTGAACATCTCCAGAGAAGGAGACTCCACCACCTCTCTGTGCAGCCTGTGCCAGTGCTCCGTCACTGCACTGTGAAGAGTTCCCACACACATTTGTGCAGAACTTCCTATGCCTCAGTTTGTGGCTATTTCCCCTCATCCTATCACCACACGCTGCTGAGAACAATCTGGCCTCATCCCTTTGCCTCCTGCTTCTTAGATATTTATAGACATGAATTAGATCCCCAACCACATTAAAGAGTGAATTCTTTGTTAGAATCATTTTTGTTTACTAAGCTTAAAAGCAGTTGTGGTACATGGACCTCTGGTTTCTACTTTTTAGAGCGACTGTTGTAGAATGAAAAACTGATGAACATGGGAGTGTATCCCTTCATGCTGAGGAAGGTCTGATAGTTGATGGCCAGTATTTGGAGTTTTGCTCCATGTTACCAGAAGAAGCTACATTATTTTTGCTACCTGCTAGGAGCTTTATTGCAGTCCCTTTCTTAACAAGTTCATAGCTGTAGGAAAAGAGTGAAACACACTGCCTACTAAATGGCTGTGTTCTACTTTCTGGTCTCAAATTGCCATACATTAAATGTGGAGAAAAAAAGCACAAGGTTGCTGACTGTCCCCCAGATAGTGGAAGCATATCCCTCGTCTCATGTTCTGACATTTATGTGGGAGTTCTTTTCTGTTGAATGTTTTTGCTGATTCTTTGAATATTTTTTCTTCCACCTTTAAAAGTGACTTTTAATTTAGATCTGTCCCCAGCAAAGATTTTCCCAGACTGTATTCTTTGATTTCCTTCAAATGATTTAATTCTGTAAACTGCCGTGTTCCAGCAAACTAAAGGAAAATTCACTTTCCCTGTAGTAGTGATGATATAATATGAATTCGTATTGGAAGGTACAGGCTGAGTACACATGAAAGGTAATGTTGTTGAAATATGGGCTGCCTTCGACTTGCTTTCACTTTGGATATACCTAATGTATAATATAGTGAATCAAAATAAATAGTAATTCCTCTGTTTGTACTCATTTTGTTTATCTCATTTTTTGTAAAAATACAATTTTAATTCTTTTTTTTTTTTTTTTAAGCTGCTGATTTATTCACGGATCTGGAAAACGCATTTCAAGAGAAAATTGATGCAGCCTATTTTGAGACCAGCAAATACTTGCTGGATGTTCTCAATAAGAAGTACAATTTACTGGAACACATGCAGGCCATGAGGCGTTACTTACTACTTGGTCAAGGAGACTTTATCAGACATTTAATGGATTTGCTCAAGTAAGAAAAAGAAGGGTAATTATGGTGAATTTCTGATGGTCCCAAGTGTGCATGATCAGCATGGGAACTATTTTGCTATCAGAAGATGATACTTTAATTATTCCTCGAAGGTTTGCCTGAACAAGTTTTAAATCCTATTCTAACACGAGTTTCTTTGACCCTGAGGGCTGAAATTTTGTTCTTTTTGGTAGGAAGTACATTTAATACTATTGATAGTGTCTTGAAGAACTACACTGATGTACCTTTCCATAGAGCCTGTGAGAACCCCAGGGATGTTTGTACTTTGCTTGCTCCTGTCAGCAAGTTTAAGCAGCAAAGTTCAGTTTCTGAGTCTCTTGACACTTCTAGTTAGTATTACTCTGAGTGTTAGTTTTCTATATTTTGGATGCATTTGCTGCAAAACATCCTTAATTTCATTCTGTTTTATTTAATTGATGCCTCACCAATCTCTGTTTTAAGCTTTCAAAGATTTTAAGTTCATAAAGCATATTTGCAAGCTGGCTGCTTTTACATGCTGGTGCTACTGATGAAACTTAGTCTACCAGAAATGTCCTTAACAAAGCTTTCCTTTGGTCTGAAAGGCAGGCTTTCTAATAAAGCTTCCATCAACTTGTTTGTACATGACCTTGCTTTTTTAAGGGAAAAACTGTGAAGATTGGTTCAGGGAATATTACATTTGAGGCAGAAATAGAGTGGGGCTTTCCAGCATTGACCATGGAGAAGTGGGTCATGAAGAACTGTCTGTGCTTGCGTGTTGCTGTCTTTGAAAAGCTGCACAGAATCAGTGTATGTGTTTCTGTCAGCAGTTCTAAGCCTGGGAGATCAGTGTCTCAAATCTGTGAAATAACATTAGTGGTTTGATGTGTTAGTCTGCCTCATTTTAGATATGAATGCAACTGTGATTTCAGAATAGTTATGATAGCAGCCCTTGTAACTTGAAATGACTGGCATTAAGTCAGAATAAACTTACAGCTCATGCTGATGTTCAGTTGTATAGCTGCACGCATATAAAGAGTTATAAATATTTTGCTCATTGATTTTCTTTGTGGTTAAGACTGGAAGAGTAACGCTGGACGTTTAGAATTTTCAGGAAACTATTTCACTGCGTGCTGCAGTTAGAACCAAATTGCTGCTGCAGAGTAGCTAAAAAGTCCGCCATGACTTTTTTTGTTTCTTAACTTCCAGACCCGAGCTTGCACGACCAGCCACAACCTTGTACCAGCATAATCTGACAGGGATTCTTGAAACAGCAGTGAGGGCAACTAATGCACAGTTTGATAATCCTGAGATTCTCAAACGTCTGGATGTTCGACTTCTGGAGGTTTGTTGCATCATGGGGACTCTGACCTGAAACACAAGTGAATAAAAATATGTATAGTGTCTGTGTACACAGACGCCTCTGTGAAACAAAATTTTGATACCTACATATAGTAAATATTATTTTGTACTCCCCTTTTTCCATTGGAGTTCATTTTGAAATATGCAAACCTCGCTTAAGCCTTCTCTTCCCATCTCCTGCCTGATGTCTGTCTGTATCTTGAATTGTGGTTGTGGGATCTGCCAGTAATTGATGCAGGTGGCCCTGATTTGGGGTTCTGCAAGCAGCTCTTGCTGATGCTGCTATTAAAAGAATCTTGGGGTGGCCTTTTTTTCTTACCAGCAGTCACAAAGAGTGAACAAATGAAAGTGCATTTCATGAAGGGGACCTCTACTAAGAAACTTGAGTTGATAAGGAAGTTCCAGCCCCAGAAGTGGGCACTGTCTGAACTTAGGCATCTGAAGCCTATTCTTTTTGCCTGGAAGTCTTCCCTTCATTTATTTTACTAGTTTCTGTGGAAAAAATCATTGGCAGCCTGAAATCAGCCACTGGGTGAGGTGAATCCTGCCACTGTGTAAAACAAAAGTTAATTTTGGCTTAATCTACTACTATTGACAGTGAACTCCTGTTTCACATATTGTTGTGGTTGCTTACTTCTTCATATAATCTTTTCATATTTCATCATAAGAAGCAGCAGCTCTTCACCACTAGCATACTCTGATGAGCCACTAAAGTTTACACATCCTCTCAATACAGGTATCTCCTGGGGACACGGGGTGGGATGTCTTCAGCTTGGACTATCATGTTGATGGACCAATAGCAACGGTAATACTGCTGGTTGTGAACGTTTCAGGTGCTGAACTGGATTGCTAAACATTTTGTTATTGAAATAACCTTTTTAGTATGGAGTGTTTGATCAGAGAAACTTCTTTTTTTTTGGCATCAGGGATGTACCCACTGAATAAACAGTTGAGCCTAAATCTCAGTTCTTATAAATTTTCAGTGAGTGCTGATAAACAGCAAAATGTGAGTCTGACCAGCAGAAGGAATTGCTGCGTAGATATGTAGTTTGAAGAGTAAAATATTTAAGCTTTGTCATGTTCACCCTTTCTTACACTTCTACCCATATGAGATTGGAAGTGGGGAAGACCTCTCAAGAGGAGATTACAAGCTTTTTCAGTTGCCAAGCTGGTAGAACAACAAATACATTTGTATAATGAATTGGAATTGGCAAAAGCATTCGAGCAGTTCTGAGGATTATTTACATTTATTTCAACATACTTAAATAGAAACATAGAATGGCCGGGATTGAAAAGGGCCTCAAAGATCATCTTGTTTCAACCCCACTGCCATGGGCAGAGTCACCAACCACTAGAGCAGGCTGCCCAGAGCCACATCCAGCCTTGCCTTGAATACCTTCAGGGATGGGGCATCCACAACCTCTTTGGGCAGCCTGTTCCAGTGCGCTACCACCCTCCAAGTGAAAAACTTCCTCCTGACATCTAACCTAAATCTTCCCTGTCCTAGTTTAAAACCATTCCCTCTCAACACTATCAACCCATGTAAACAACCGTTCCCCCTGCTGTTTATACGCTCAAGTACTGGAAGGCCACAGTGAGGTGTCTTCCTGGAGAATGAGGTCTCTCCCAGAGAATGGAAGACTTTTATGCAGAACAAATAAACTTTAATGCATTTCTATTACATTTTTCTTCAGTCTTCTTAAGAATGCGTTGTGGAAATACTGATAATGCAGGGATCTTCTTTGTGTTAAACTAGAAAAAAATTAAAAATGACACTGCTGTAAGACACAGTTGAAGTGTACTATGAAATGTTCCAGAGTGCTTGACCATAGAGTGCTACAGCTGTGCCGTCAGCAGTGCTTGGTGCTTACTTGGATGCTAGATAGCTCCGCTCAGTTCTTGAGGGAGGATTTTACCAAGAGCTTTGTTTGTTCTGCTGATATTAACAATAAACTGCATGGGTCAGAATAAATGAACTGTGAAGATGTTATTGGTCCTTCAGAACACATGAGATCTATTAAATTTATACTGATCTTTTGTTTCTTTTTGTAGGTATTTACACGTGAGTGCATGAGTCACTATTTAAGAGTATTTAATTTCCTTTGGAGAGCGAAGCGAATGGAGTACATTCTTACTGATATATGGAAAGGACACATGTGCAATGCAAAGCTTTTGAAAAGTATGCCAGGTGAGAGGTCTAAATAGATGACATCCTTGTAAACTGGGTTTAGATTACTGTAACTGATTTTTAAATGGCCAAGAAAATCTGTTATGACAAATGAAGTTTATATTTTGTTGCTGGTTTTGATTGGCTGCTTAACGATTGATAGTGAAGATGAAATAGCTTTACTGTATATGAAAGTTTCCTGCTTGTTTAACCTAGTTGATTGTGAGTTTTTGTAGCAGTGAGCAAATGAAACATCCCATGTCTCAGGAACTGTTACTCTTTCATCCCCTTTTACTCATCTTCTGTCTGTACTTCTCTTTTTCTTGTGCTGGGAGTACTGAGTCTTCCACATGCACACTTCCAAATGTACTAGTTTTTGTTTAGCTACGAACAGAAGAGACTAAGATAAGAGAAGCAGGTGTTTGAGCAGAAACAAGAAGGCTCTTAAGTGTAGTGGCTCTTTATGCTTAATGGATTGGGAATTTTTGATTGTGTTTTTTAGTAGAGAATGTAGAATTATTTGTATCTATAGTGGCGCAGTGTTGACCTTTCTGATCTAGTTAAATTTTCTATGTAAAAAAATGGCTATTGGGGTTATGGTTCTCTGTGGCATAGTAACGTTTGCAAAAATACTTTTGTTTTTATAATTGGGAACTATATGGTGGGTGGAAGCAGGCACATTGGCCTCAGGAGCTCTTGTAAAGAGGCTTCAGCTTGCAAATCTGATCTTTGGACTATACAGGATGACTAAGTTTCCTTTCTCTAAGATGAGAAAATCTTAGATTTACTTGACTGTTGTTTCTCTGTAACAAATTAGTTCTTATTTGACTTGATGCTTCTGACAAAGGAGCACGTGTTTTACAAATATCTGCCTTCTGCCTGAAGGGACAGGAGTCTTTCTCATTATCTGGCATGTCAAAGTTGGAAGCTGTGGGTAGATATTTCTTCTGCAGTATGTAGAGAGACTTCCCCAGCACTGATTTGCAAAGAAGCAGCAGAACTTGCTATGTTTTCTTTCTCTTTCTCCTGAACAGTACCTTACCCTTCTGGACACAGAGCAGCAACTGGAAGACAGTAATTGATAGGAGAAGCACCTGTAGGAGTGTCTTTGTTTTTCAGCCACTATGTGGTAACACTGACTTTCTAGGATAGCTTTGTTCACCATTCCCAAAACATCCTAACAGACAAGATTTTTAATGCTTTAAAGGAGCTCTATTAAATGGTAGTGCCAGTCTTGCTCTTTTCTTATGAGGAAATTGGATAAAAAATACAGACATATCCAACTCACTGCTCATATGTTGAGCAGTTCCTGTTGTTTAACCAGTCCTGGAGTGGTTGGTTGGTTGGTTGGTTGGTTGGTTGGTTGGTTGGTTGGTTGGTTGGTTGGTTGGTTGGTTGGTTGGTTGGTTGGTTGGTTGGTTGGTTGGTTTGTTTTAATACTAATTAAAGGAGATTCAATATAATATGTTAGAGAGAGTCTTCCTAAAAAAAAAAGAAAACCAACATAAAAAATGAACGGAATACCTTGTACTGTCACTGAGATAATTGGGTGGGTCTGTAACACTGTAGACAGGAAAATGCAGAATTTCTTTTGTGTAGTAGTCTTATAGCTTTGACAGCATTTTAGAAGTTACTTCCTCTGTTTGGATATCTACTTGATTCCAGAAAGGAGAATCCTCTGTTCCTGTGGGTTTTTGCAGTTGATGATTATCTTGGTGATACCCTTCTGTGACAGAGATGCTCAGTCTTACAGGTGAACAGGCCTGGACCACCAAAGCCAGATTCTCTACTCCTGTTGCAACCACCCTCTCTTTACTTCTCAGTGTGGTAGTACAAACTATCCTGTCTGTAGTATGAAGACTAATGGCAGGGGGTATAAGAGGCCCCAGAAAAACTGCAGATCTGTGGCCATAGATTTTTCAACCAAAAGAAAGTTTGGAACACGTGCTGTATTTTTACCTCTTAGGACTAGAAGGGTCTCTTTCGCTTGTGATACTCCACAAATCTCCAGTGCTGTCTGAGCACACAGTTGGTGTCTTTGGCTAAAATGTTCTAGGAGTTAATTGTGCAATGTTCTTTGTTCAGCTGTTTGTTTTTTTTTCAGTGTTGTTACTGCCATCCAAGACTAGCAGCTGTTTTGTGAGGTATTGAGTTTGGTAGAAAAAAGATTACCAAGCTGGTTTGATGGCTGTGCCTGTCCTTGTGGTCTTTAACATGCCATCTCTTTGAATTTTTTTTACAGAGCTTTCTGGGGTGCTGCATCAGTGTCACGTTCTGGCATCAGAAATGGTCCATTTCATTCATCAAATGCAGTATTACATTACATTTGAGGTATATTCTATCCACCCAATTGGTTGCTTAAAAATGAAGTACTTTTAATATTCTGTATGTGTTGTGTGTCTTAAGTTTCAAAGAGTTTGTCATCTAGCAAATCAAAACCGCCCAATCCTGAATCATTGTACTCCAGGTGCTTGAATGCTCGTGGGATGAACTCTGGAACAAGGTCCAACAAGCACAGGACTTGGATCATATCATTGCAGCTCATGAAGTTTTTCTGGACACCATCATAGCTCGGTGCTTACTGGATAGTGATTCCAGGGTAAGTCTTCTCCTTTTCATCAGATTGTAGCTTTGTGGTCTTGGCTTATGGATTTGGAACCTTCTTCTCTTATGTTCCAGGACTAAGGAGAAAAGTCAGTTTTCTCCCTCTCATTTGTTCCAATAGGCTGCTCCTTGCATACACAGTTAGATGCTGATTATAAAACTTGTTGCAAGGTGAGCCAATTGCTTGTAGCCCTGAGAAGCAGCATTGTCATGCAACAACTGAATTGGAGCTTTGCAGAAACAGTCTCTTCAGCTGAACATGAAAAGATTTTATTTACTCGCTTTCTCAAGAGTGGTAGTAAATTAAATGCTTTTGCTGTAGTACTCTTTTCATTGTTCTGTTATTTAACTGTCTCACAGGTGCTTCTCAACCAGCTTCGAGCTGTTTTTGATCAGATCATTGAGCTGCAGAATGCCCAAGATGCAATGTACAGAGCTGCTCTGGAAGAATTGCAACTAAGGTTGCAATTTGAAGAGAGGAAGAAGCAACGTGAGCTTGAGGTATAGTAAGAACATTACTAAAATATGAAAACTCATTGAATAATATCTAATTAATATCCAATATGGAGGTTTTTTATTTCATCTACAACTATAAAAGAAATGAAATTGAGATGCATGTGAAAGTCATCAGCAGTAGGTAGTGAGTTTAAACAAAACCTCCAAATGAATTTTTCATTTGTCTTACTCAAAACCTCTAAGTGGATAGATTTTGCACTAGGCTTGGGAGGACAAGACATTTAGGGGTGTTTTAGGTGGAGGAAATGGTAGAGGCTTTAATATTCTGAGCCTTCTTGCAAAGAATGCCATAGCTTCATGCCTGCTTGCATGTGGAATGTGCAGTGCTGGTGTGAGACTCAACTGCTTTGCTGATCTGAGATTTCATTACTAGTAAAAGTCTTTCTATGAAGAGTGTGAGAAGAACTATAACTTACCATTGTAAAAAATCATGTTAATAACACATCTTGAATATTTTCATGTGCTGTGCAACCACCAAGGGGACTGATGACTGATCATTTCAGCATTAGAAGGTCCATGTTTAGCTTTCTTTGGCATATGAATGTGGTTTTTCAGCCTGGCAGAAGGTGGACACAACTTCTATTACGTGACAGTTGAATTCTTACTCATTTTGCCTCTGTGTAGGGCAAATGGGGTGTAACTGCATCTGAAGAAGAGGAAGAGAAGAAAAGAATAAAAGAATTTCAAGACTCAATACCCAAAATGTGCTCACAGCTGCGAATACTCACTCACTTTTACCAGGTACCCCTTAGATATGTATATATATATATTTAATATGGATTATGAATTATGATATGTAGAAATCAATTTCACGTACAGGGTGGGTGTAACTTCTGTTGTGGATCTAGGTCTTTATTTCTTTCTTGTACTTAGATACCTGTGTTCACCATTTCTCAACAGACAGCCCAGATGTGATGTGAATTACTCTGGTTTTGTCTTATTGTTATATCTCGTAGTAGAGCTCCCATTCCCCAGGAAAATGAGCTGATACATTTGAAGGAGAGTGTTCAGAAAGCAGTGACAAAGGGAGCACAACAGTATGTGTCACAGCAGCCTTTCAGAGTTAGAACCCAGGTCAACTGAAACCCAGAACAATGCCCCAAACTCCACTCTTGCCTTTCATTCATGATAAATTCTTGATGTAGTGTATCACTTTTGGAATACCTAAAGATAGGATTTTTTTAATGATGTTGATGCCAAGTTTGAATTAAAGCTGCAGGGTTTGCTTTCTTCCTGCTCGTTCATATTTTCTTTATCTTTTTTTCTCTATTACTCGACACATTTCCGTGTAGTGAACATGTAAGGATGCATTGTTTCCCTAGGTAAATAAATGAGGCTAAAGTGTTCTTGGTTGTTACCCAAAGTCTCATTTTTCTCATGCAGGAGTAAACTAGGTTCTTTGCAGCAGTTGTAGTCATGACTTAGCACCTGTAGAAGCATGTGCACATTATTTCCCAGCCTTTTCATATGATGGGTTCCACTAAATCCATTTCTAAATTGCATATAGCTTTGCCAGGCTATAGCTGCCCTGGATGAAGTGCTGCTGAGAGTTGAGTTCACGTGCAAGTTTGAGGGAAAGCAGAATATTATGCACAGATTAGAAAATGTTAGTGTCTTTTTTTTCTGAAGGCTGTTTTGATCCTGGGCTTTGATAGAAGGACTTCAAATCTGGGAGGAATTTGCATTCTGCATCCAAGTATTGCACTTCTTCCAGAGAAAAATGGAGTCAGATACCTTCAGGGGCATAAGCTGTGAATATATTGTAGTTTGAGAGCTCTGAAGGACTCCTACAAGTTGGCAATGTAGTCTTTGTCTACCTGGATTGTATTCCTGTCAGCCCTACCACAGATTTCTCATGCAAGGACCTCCCTGCCCAGCCTTAGTCATCTTTGAAAGTATCTAGTGAGTAAATGAGACTTGCCTTCTTGTAACCATATCCACGTTATTATCTAGTGAAGATCAGGAATGAGCTTTTGATGTGAGTTTTCCTATCCTCCCAAAGCTGCGTGCTTTCCTGCATGCTGTGGGTCTCCTGCAGCCCCTTGGCTAGAGCTGTGCCTCCAGCTTCCTAAGGGCAAGTTCCAGGTAAAAAATATTTCAAATACACAGTCTGGCCACTGAGTCTGCAGCCCCAGCTGCCCCTGCATTGCAGATCCTTGGCTGTTCTGGGATGCTGCTTGATGCTGTTGGCATACCAAATGTCAAATGTGTAAGTTTGAAATAAGCAGTGGTTTATAGCTGTTCTGATCTGTATTGTACATGCAACGTAAAAACAAACTTTAAGGTTGCTTTGTCCTGAATTGCCTGAAGTGTGGTGGGGCTGCCTTGGGAGAGCAGGCACACAGGAATGCTCCCATGCAGCCTTTGAAGCCTTAGGACAGATGGAGAGTCCTAGGTGGGCAAGGGGATGGTCTGCTTGAAAGACTGAGCTGTATGAATTGAAAATTTTGAAGCATCTATGGTAGAAATTTGAAAGTAAAATCAAGCTATGGGCTTTTTGTAGAAAGAGTAAATCTCACATATCTCAGTTGCTAACATTTGAATATAAATTCTTGTGGTTGTCCTTTCCTGGATTCCCTCTGGCTTGTTGCCATGCTCAGATACTGCCCAGAATGCCGATGTGAAGCTCACTACTGCTGTCTTCTTAGCTGTCTCTTGTTTGTTTCTTTTTATTCTTCTCCTTCAGGGAATTGTCCAGCAGTTCTTGGTCTTGCTGACAACCAGTTCTGATGAAAGCCTTCGATTTCTTAGCTTTAGACTGGACTTCAATGAGCATTATAAAGCAAGAGAACCAAGGCTTCGTGTGTCTTTGGGCTCCAGAGGCAGACGAAGCTCACATATGTGAAGCAGCTGCTAAGGACTGCACCTCGGTATCCGAAGGATGTTGAACCTCTTGTTGGACAAGGCAATCAGTGTTGACATAATAAAACCAAATCATGCATAATAGGTGTTCACCATTTCTGCAGACAATGTTTTCAGTCGTGTGATTGTGTGACACTGTATAACAGAAAGCAAAAAAGTAGGTTTGTGGATTTTTTTTTTTTACACTAATCTTTATAGAATTATCAGAGTAAATGGGCTTCTTGAACCTCTTAGAATCATCCTTAAGTCATCCTTTAAAACAAATGCCATTTTTATTTGAAGCTTTGTAAGCTCTCTCCACTGTAACTTCTATTTGTGTTGAGAAAATCACATCTTTTGTTTTAGAAAGCACTATTTCCTTTTTTAACAAGAAAATAAAAAGGTTATTTTTTCTATATGTACTTATTCTATTTGAAAAGAGCTTTTGTTAAAGCCAATGGATCAGGACACAAACCTCATGTCCTCATTATGAAGCTATCCAGCATTTCATTATGCTGATTTTCAGTTTTGTGATGTGTTTGACTGCGTGAGAAACTTTATATCTGGAGACATGAACTTCTATTTAATTTTTTCTTCGTTTTCAAAGTTTACAATTTGAAATTAAAAAAAAAATAATCGTCAAATTCTATAGTTACTGTACAGGAAAAAACTATAGAAGCAGAACCAGGAATAAATCTATTGCACATAAGAACTGAAGTTACTCAGAACTATAAAAGTGAAAGTGTCAATTAAGATGAAAGTGAATGAAATAATTGATGTTCAAAATCTGAAGTGTAGAAGCAATCTCAGTTGGATAATGTTGATTTCATTCTCTTCCCTTGGCTATTTTTTCATTGTAAATATTTATATATTGCTGTCCAGATGTTGGGGAGAGGAGGGATTCTTCTTTTGCAAAGTTGTCACTATATCAGGTCATTTTATTATGTTCCACAGGTACAAGCTTAGAAAAATAAAAACAACTATCTTTCAAACATTGGCTTTGCTTTTTGTAGTTGGAAAGTTATGATTCTTTGACAGGGTAAGAAAGGAGAAGCTTACCATTGGGAAGGTATTGGCCAGCAGATCTCTGCTTTTGGTACTGGTGTTATCTATACTTACAGCTGTATGTCATTCATTAATTAATGGCTTCCCTCCAATGAAACAAGTCTCTGGCCTTTTTTGCCTTTTGCCCTTTCTCTGTCTGAACCCCTGTGAAGCAGAGGTAATGCCCAGGCTGCTCAGGCAAAGCTGATGTGATCACGAGGGATGGGAACTTTTGTGGGGATGATGCATAAAACTTGCAGCCCTAGACTAGCAGGTTTGCCTTCCAGGATTGTGCTGCAGTGCTCCCAGAGATGTTATAACACAGGCTTTGGAGTTCTTGCTTTTATTAAATACAGCATGCAAGCCTTTTAACCCTGTGCCCCTTAAAGAACCTGCCAATGCACCTTGATTCACAGGAGTATTTGCAGGCAGTGTTTCAGCCAATCTGGACACTGAAACAAATGATAATCTGCGTGCCAGGGGAAAGCTGAAAGTTTCAGAGCTTGGCATCATAACATCACAAACCACTTTACAGGTAGGAATATTCTGGTTTGGCATGTGTAGTGGTAGTGTAGTGTTATTGCAATGTCTGACAGAACTAAGACATTTATGGGGCTGTGTTTTGGCCGCTACCTCTTATCCACCCAAAACTGCTGAAAAAATTGTATCTGCATGGCTATTCCTTTGGCCATTTCCTTCAAAGTCATGTGCAAGGGCTGCTCCAAAAGTAATGGCTCCTAATTTATTCTATTGGTCTGCAAAATCAGAGGTGGATGTTGGGGGTATGGCAGTAGAGGCTGAATACCTCCATGTTCCAGGCAGTCGTGCTGATTTTTATGAGCGTGGCATGCAGGATCTTGGTCATTGCTAGTGAAAACGCATAGCTAGTCATGGTGACTGTTGGGAAGTAGTGTTTTAAAGCTGAGGATTTGTTCTATCAAGTAGTGTTGCTGTGCTTTTTGTATCTGTTGTAGTTTCCATGGAAATAAGCAGGAGGCATTACTTTCAGAGCAACCTACATAAAATGGAACAACAAAAGAAGTTTATATGGGCAGCAAGGTATGTGAACCTTCTGATCACCTTTTGGCCTGTACTGTTATGGCCAGATTCTCATCACATTTTGATCCGTTCTGTTCCACAGTATCTACTTCCAGTCATCCTTTGTGCTCGGAAAGAATAACAGGATTGTTTGTGGAACAGGACTTGGAAATGATGTTCTTTTTTTTTCTCTCTGCGATTCTACATGGATCACACTTTTTTTCTAGATGACTTTTTATTTAGGTGAGATGACACTGCCAGTGAATGAGAGACTGTGGAATTAAAGTTTATTCTTTGGTGGTGTACTCACAAGCTGGACAAACATGGCCTTACAGCTACGACTGTAAGCACACAGGGAAAAGATCCCCAGATGTTGTGAAGTCTTCTTTTATGTTAAGTGTGTGGAAGGGGAGCAGAGGAAATATGTAGATCTAGACTGCCAAGGCTGCAGAGGTGGCTGGGTGACCTGGATGGAGAAACTTATGTTCTTAACATACCCAGCTGATTCCTCAATGGCTCATGCACAGCAGCAGAGCCAGCAGCTGTGGGTGCATCTGCAACCAGAGATGGAAGAGAATGGCTGCTGTGAAATACTTCAGTATTCCTCCTCAGCTCTGAATGGCAGGGAATGCACCTCAGACACACAATTGTTGCCTCACAGTCTTCTGCCAGCATATCACACTCTGCTCTTGTGTGTGGCAGAGCATTAGCAGGAAGCACTCAGTTGTATCTCACGTGAGCAAAAGCTGGAATGAAATTGTGTTCTGTGAGGTGAATGAACAGTGACTGCTCACCTCTGCGATCCCACTGAGGCTCAGGGACTGGATTAAGCAGGGGCAGGGTAAGCAGGCTTCTGCCTATATGCAAGACATGCACAGCCTGCAGCACATCTGCAATCAGAGTAGGGTGTTTTCCCTTCCATATTGTTATAGGCTGCACAAAAAAGGAACTGCTGGTGTGCAAGGGGAGGATGGGAGGATACAAGATCCATGTGTGAGCAGAGATACCCACCCCAGAGGAGGGGCAACACTGAGCTTTTGAGGGGAACAAAAGATCAGGCTTATTGCTCTTTATGGCTTTCAGGAAGCTGACGTGGTCAGCATACCCCTGGGTTGCTCAAGAACAACATCCAGACCAGAAACTCTCCCCAAGTGATCAGCTGTAAGAAAGCACATAGTGAAAATGTTGTTCTGATCTCTTGTGGGTTTCTTCTTCAGCAACAGTTGCACAGGGCCTGGTGACCTGGATATGAGCTGGCAGCTTTGTTTTTCTTTCCATGTAGTGCTAGGCTTCTCTGTAAGGGAATAACAGGGGCTGTCTGGGGATTGTGTAATGCTTGGGTGATTTCTACCAGGTGTAGAGGGGCCTGACTGAGCTGGGGCCAGGAAGATCTCCAAGGACATCTGTACTGACAGCTCACTTCTGGGATTCCCACAAGGCTCAGAACTGGTCTTCATGGGAGAAGTTGGATGTGCACTGCCAACACAATCATCTGAAATGAGTACAACGGAGAAAAGCTTTCTTGATACACTGCAATGCAGGTGCTTTATGATGAAATACAGTGACTGAAGGGGTCACACAGATCTGAATTCCTTCACACTGCAGAGGAGTTTGGGTGGGCTGTTGTCTGGGGCCTCACAGCTCCCCAAACGCTGCCTTGTTAGTTTCCTTCTGGAAGGTTCATGACAAAAACACCACTTATCTATCCTGTCAAAAGTTATTCAGAGCGAGGAGACATGTCACCTTTTCATGCCTCTTAGATAAAGTGCAGTGCTAACTGGTTATGTGCTTTGCTAGAAAACCTTGTGTTATCCTCAGGTAACCTTAATGACTGTTTACGTGGGTTGATAGTGATAAGATGAGGGGAAATGGTTTTAAACTAAGACGGGAGATTCAGGTTAGATGTTAGGAGGAAGTTTTTCACTCGGAGGGTGATGATGCACTGGAACAGGTTGCCCAGAGAGCTTGTGGATGCCCCATCCCTGGAGGCATTCAAGGCAAGGTTGGATGTGGCTCTGGGCAGCCTGCTTTAGTGGTTGGTGACTCTGCCCACAGCAGGGGGGGTGAAACTAGATGATCCTTGAGGTCCTTTTCAACCCAGACCATTATATGTTTCTATAATACCTTCTCCATATAGATTTTTTTTTCCCCAGAAAAGAAAAATAAATACTTTAGGATGTTTTCATGAGAGAAAAAATAATAACTTTGTTCCATGATCCACCTGATTTCCTGAATGACTCACAATGTTATTTTACAAGCTCTTAAGAAGTAATCTTATGTTGCCAGAAGATGGTGTGCTTCCACTGCATCATGCCACAGGCACTGCAAGGAAGGGACTCCTTTGGCAGTGTTGCATGGGCTCTTCTGGTAACGTATCAACAGTCAAGAAGAAATCAGTTTAAGGTGAAATCCAAAGGAGTTTGTTATAAATATATTTCACACAAATTATTTGTAAATGAGCACATGCTTGTATCTATTTTCAAGTATATTCTACTTCAGATTTCAGTGGACTTGTATATAAAGTCATTTCATCAAAATATAACAAGTAAATCATTATTAGAAGAATATAATGATTTTAACAGAAGGAATGAGCAATCAAGGTTTTACATTCTTGAATGTCTCTTAATATTTCAAACACTGGTCACCAAACATTTGAAAAGTTTGTACCCAAGTAACTTTTTCTTAGTTTCCTATTCCTTGATGTCGACCTTGCTGGAAGTTTTATATTAAAGCTGTCACATGTGAAGCCATTTATTCTGTAAAAAGGACAAAAATCTGCTTTCCGTGCAAAAGTGATAAACTGAAACTGAGAAGTTTTGATCCAGATTGTTCCAACTGTTGATAAAATGGGACAATCTTAAAAGAATCAGTTTTCAAACCTAGAAAATTTATGCCTTCACAGTGCACTCATTGAGTGGTATGTAATGGTATCTTCATTCCTTCTTACCCATGGGAAATCCCTCACAGACTGATATAGGATAAGAATACTCATTTTTAGGTCTTCCTGATGAATTTTTAAAATGGTTAAAGCACTCTTTACAACTGAACTCTTTTATAAAGTTTATCTTAGAGACTGTTGAGCTGCGGAAGTGCAGCATTATGAGAGCTGTTACATCTCACTGTCAGTAGCTGATGAGCTGAAGTAGACCTCTTTGTGGCTTTAGAGATTTTATAACTTAGATTTCATGTTTATGCTTTTACAGTGAGAAAACAGCAGAAAAAGTACTACCCTTTCATGGCTTCTACACACTGGGAACTCCAATCCCAGTGAGCATATGGGTGATGCTGGGGCATCGTCAAAGAACACACTTTGTTGGAAATGTATGTGCTGTCCTCCACGTGGCCCAGCTTGCCTAGCATGGGTATTTCTTGCTTGTTTTTCCTTGGAGGTAAGTAAGGGCTGCCAGGGTACATATACTGAGCACAGAAGCACAGGACATGGACTGAAAAGCCACACAGCTTTCTGACTGCATAGGCTGTAAAGAAAGGGGCTTGCATGTGTTTATTTTTTTATTATCAGGTATTCTCTAGTCTTAAAATGAAACAGACATTTTTGCTATAGGTTTTCAGTACTGAATCACAGAATCATAGAATTGTATGGGCTGGAAGGAACCTCCAGAGATCATGGAGTCCAGCCCCCTACCAAAGCAGCTCCCTAGCCCAGGTTGCACAGGTAGGCGTCCAGGTGGGACTTGAACGTCTCCAGAGAAAGAGACTCCACCACCTCTCAATGCAGCCTGTGCCAGTGCTCTGTCACCCTCATTGTGAAGAAGTTACTGGAGTTAGAAGCATTTCAGCTTCGCTGGAAAGCATTACTAAGAGTGCAGTACAGCCTCCCCTGACATTCTTGCAGTCCCCTGGAGAACTGAGTGCGCTGATGTAGTGAGACCAACTTGCTCTCATTCCAGCTTCTGCCACTGGAATTCTGTGGTGTCTGTGAAGCTGTATCCAGGCCTTGTGTCTGCGGTGATGCAAATGACACTAATGCATGAAATTAAATAGAGATAGATAGAAACTATGCTGACAAATAGCAGTGCTTGCACACGCATATTCAAAGCCAACTGCAGAGGGAGACAAAGCAAGCGCGTATTGTGTTGTGAATGTCAGAGATGTGAAATAATATTAAATGCAGATTGTCAGAGAGGGGAAATTTTAAGAATACTTTGCAGACAGAAAAGAATGCAATATCCAACAAAAACACACTACAGTGACTTAAATCTTTAACAGTTTCTCAGCCTGAATCAGTTTTTCCTAGACCTTTCCAGTAGCAGAGCGAAACCTACTGAAGTTTTCTTTTCTAGGTATATGTTTAGAAGCAGATCACTAGTGACTGAAAATCACAGCAGTATGTAATTGACAGTGTAGGTACTACGTGGTGCTAAACGAAAAATGCAGAAAGCAAATACATATTCAGTCTGGAAAAGGTTGAGCACGTACAGACATGTCCGCTCTGTCCCTTGCAGTGCGACCCCTTTCACACAGCAGGACTGTGGGTTGCTGCACTGAGTCACTTCTCAACAAAATGTGTGTTTGTATGCGGTGCTCTACCCAAACTGATCAGCCCTTCTTGGACAGTTCTTTGGGAAAGCCTTCCTGGCTTATGCTTTTCATGTGGGTGGAACAGGCTTTCTGCAGAAAGCAAGATAGGTGCATAGAATCATAGAATCACAGAATCAAAGGGGTTGGAAGGGACCTCAAGAGATCATCAAGTCCAGCCCCCTGCCAAAGCAGGTTCCCTACACCAGGTAAATAGTTATTAAGCATTTGGGGAAAGCTGACTTGTTTAACACAAAGAAGAAGGTGATGTGTCTGTGTGAGAGAGGTGGGCACTCTTGCTTTATTCAGACATGCCCACGGCTCTGATGGCATTCTGATGGATGGGGGAATATGGATATTTAATCTGATACTTCATCCTGTGTCCAGTTTTAAAGTCACTTATTCTTAGTAGGAGGAATGAAGCAATCATTAGGACAAGATATGTTGTCCCTTCAGAGAAGTGTGACGGACTCACTTGGAACTACAGGAATGAAGGAAAACTGGTAAAACTGCTTAATAAGAGCTAGTTTTAACTAAGTAGATGCCTGCTAAAAGGACACATCCAGAACATAATTCATAGCCATCTTTTATGAAATAGCACTGCTGTATGAGTGAGACAGCATTAGCACCAGGTGCTCTGAGTGTTCTCATGAGGAGGATCTCCATCCTGCCACCGTCCCTCAGTGTGACACCTACTTCTCAGTGAGAATGGGATCTGCAAAAGCCTGGCAATCCTGGAAGACAGATTTCACTGACAGCCACAAGATACAGATTTTCTCCTTTCCCCATAACCTCTTCTCCCTTACATCCTCTTCTCCCTGCCCCTTGCTGACCTAGCACAAGCACATTTATCCTGGCCAGTAAATTCTGCTTAGAGCAATGCAACATGCCTTGTAAGGAACAGAAAAGGGTAAATGTGGCACTGAGGGACATAGTGGGCATGGTGGTGATGGGCTGATGTTTGGACTAGATGGTGTAGGTGGTGTTTTCCAGCCTTAATGATTCTGTGATTCTATGTATTTGAGTGAGTGGATTATAGCAGCCACGAGAACAAAAGTAATGCTGACTTAAAGGTAATTGCAATGAGTAGAAAAATATGTGCAGAACATCAGTAGAGTGTGGCACAAAATCTACCATCAATAACACTGAAAAATTTTTATTGAAAAAGAAGGACAACCTACAAAATTTTAGAAGATTGGTGCCATAATGATACCCCGAAATCAGCAGAAGATCAAATTTTGCTAATCTAACACAGTTCAGGCTCTGTGAGAAAACATGGTTTTGAAATATATCCACGATCTTTCTGAAGTTGTGGACAGTCAGGTCAGACTCTGGGAAGTCCATGGTCATCATACTTTTACTGAGAACTACGGGAATTCAGCTTTCCATGAGGAGAGAATTGGTCCCTTCTCTATTTTTGTCAAGTATTATTCATTGCAGCCTTGGTTACAATCATATATAATTATTGCACTAAACCGACCTTGGAACACATGCCATTAAAGTAGAAATAGCACTCGTGTCATTACTAGGCTGAATATGAGGGACTTGTGCCAGCAGCTTTTTGGCTAGCACATTCCTTCCCCGTACTGTGGGCCATTTTCAGATCCTCCTCCAGTCAATGTTCATCTGTAAACACTACCTTCATACTGGATTCAGCTCAAGCCCTAAACTGTCTGGTTGCAACTACTTCTCCTAAGTCTCAAGGAAACATTCTGTGGTTTCTCACTTGGGAACGTAATGGATAATTCCAGGTAGAACGTTAAAGTGGCCTATTATTAAATCCCCGTTAAGAGTTGTTTATAAAGTTGCCAAACCTTAACCATCTAGGCTAAATTTTCCATAGTGACAATCTGCTCCAGGCTGGGTTTTGATTCCAAGAATGAGAGAAGAGGAAAATGAGTTGCTCTGTCCAAGTTAAATACATTGCTCTGTGAGCAATAGGGCTGTTGAAATGATGTGTGACTGATTTGTACTGTGGACAGGTTCTCCCAACTTCTCCTAAGTGTTAAGTGAGCACTGAGCCTTTTTCCCATATCTGTGTTAAGATCTCTCTCCTGTATAAGGGCTTTTATGAGACTTGTTGAAGCGTGATCCATTTGAGGCTTCTACCCCTTTGAGGAATTTGGTTAAAACAAGTAAAGAGATGCAGCTGTACCTGAGCAGAGGACTGCCGGATACGCATGTGAGTCCACACACTCTTTCCTTCAGGATAGAAGGTTAAAAATCTAGGTGGTGGGAATCTCTTCTGAAAACTCCTACCACACACTCTTACCCCAAGCAAAGTAGGAGGGCGGCTTTGCTTCCCTGTTGTGTGGAGAATAGGAGCCTGAAACCCACAGGACTAGCAACCCACAGGAGGAATGTGAGTGGGGAAGAGCAGCAGGGGAGAGAACTGCTGTGCTAAGTGGAGCGAGACGTTTTTGGATGAGAAATGGAGTCAAGAGAACTGGCACAGGAAGGCCTAAGGGAGGTAAAAAAAAAAAAAAATAGGGATGGAGACAGCTGGGACAGATGCAATTAAGGACAGCATCCTAAGGTGCATTCACAAGCGGACTGATTAAGATTATAGAACCTTATCTTGATCTTTCAAGTCCTTGACTTTGTAACTTTAAAGTTCTCTTAATATAGTATTTTTGAGATGTGTTTTAATTCACGCAGATGAAAATGGGCCATCTTAGTCTCTCGAGGCTTGAAATACTGTGCTGACCCCAAAAGCTTTAAAATTCAGGGTGTGAAATGCAGGCTCTGTGAAGGAGATAGGACACATGGCACAATGCTGCACCTTGCAAGTTCCATCTCAGCAGTGGAAACCAAATTCAAAGTCTGGGCAATTCCCAGTATCATTTGGATGTTGAGCTGGAGCTGGTACAGCTGTTTATTCATTCTACACTTACCAGTTGATCCTTAGAAGTAATCACAAGAGCTGACAGAATAACAACCCCTCCTTCCACTGCCATTGGTGGTACTTTAATCACTGGTTTATAGGATTCTTCTCCTTTTGGGAATCTCAAGTCTGACAAACCTTATATTGCCTATTTTGCATTGAAGACTCCTAGACTTCCTCTCTTTCTTCTTCCTTGCGCTCCAACAAGTCAAGTCTAAAGCCGTTAGCCTTACTTCATAGTCAGGCAAATTTCCAAGATAAATGTTTATCAGTCTTCTCAATGTTGTCAGGATATATGGAAAAGGTGGGTGCTATTATAATTGCTACGTTTTTATAGGAAAATAGCTGTGAATGGCCTGATCTTGTTAGCATGTTTTCAGTGACTCCATTTGGACAGGGTGTCAGGATAACTGAGATCTGCATGCTGATTCTTCCCAGTGTGAGATCTAATGGCCCCTTTGTGGGACTCTGCACAAAGAGGTGTTATGCTACAGATGTTCATACTCACAGAGCTTCAAAATCAAAACCCAAATTTAAAGCAGTTTCAGCAGTGAGAAACTGCTGAGCAAGCAAATTTGGAGTTCCAACATTGTACTTGGATGGTAAAGAAATGTTCTTTTGGATCTGGTCCCAGTGAACATAGAATCATAGAAATCTCTGAGCGCTGTCTAGTCCAACTCTCCTGCAATGACAAGGGACACTACAACTAGATCAGATTGCCTAGGGCCTCATCCACCCTTATCTTGAAAGTCTCTGGGGATGGGACATCAACCACATCACTAGGCAACCTGTTCCAGTGCCTCTCCCCCCTCACAGTAGAAGACTTTTTTCCTTATATCTAATCTAAATCTACTGTCCTTGAGCTTGAAGCCATTTCCTCTTGTTCTGTCACTACAGACCCTGCTAAAGAGCCTGTCCCCTTCTCTCCTGTAGCTCCCATTTAGATATTGAAAGGCTGCTATCAGGGTTCCTCACAGCCTTCTCTTCTCCAGGCTGAACAGCCCCAGCTCTTTCAGCCTGTCCTCATAGGAGAGGTGTTCCATCCATTGGATCACTTTTGTGGCCCTTCTCTGGATGTGCTCCAACAGGCCTATGTCTCTCCTGTACTGATGCCTTTGGATGGCATCTTGTGCCTCTGGTGTGTCAACCACATCCCACAGCTTGGTGTCATCAGCAAACTTGCTGAGGGTGCACCCGACCCCACTGTTGATGTCACTGATGAAGATATGAAAGAGCATCAACCCTAGCACAGACCCCTGTGGGACACCACTGATCTCCATCCAAACATCGAGCCATTGACCACCACTCTCTGGATTAGATCCTGCAGTCAGTAAGACTGTCTGGTCATCTTCTGTTAGCGTGGTGAAGGCTTTGGATCACTGCATAGAGGTCCTTGTGGCTCTCGTCACCCCGAGCCCAACTGTGAGATCAGGCCAAGTCCCTCAGGGCTTTACCCGGTCAGGCATTGAAAACTTCCAAAGAGTGTTCAACCTCTCTATCCCACTGCCAGCCTCTTGACCCAGTGAAAACATTTCTCCTTCTATGTCCAAGCCTCTCCCATTTCAGCTTACTGCTGTTATATTTCCTCCACATGCTATACGTGGTCGTGTAGGGCCCGGCTGCCTCGTGTCAGCCTGTAGGGTGGCTGTGACGTGCCCCAAACCATTTCTGTCCCAGCTGGGTGAGCTGCCCCAGCCCAGCCTCTGCTCATGGGGCGTGCTCCACCCCTGTCATTTCTGATGGCCTCCACTGAGCCTGGCCATCTGTTTCATCCTGGGTACTGTGACTTCCCTTGAGCTACATTGCTTGCCAAGCTGAAATACTATTCTGTCATTAAAAGAGAGATTGAATTTAGGCACTCTATTTTTTCTCCTTCCTTAGTTTCTCAGCTGTTTGCACTCCCTGCTTGACCTCTTGTTTCAGTGAGTCTCCCATTAGTATTACCCAGTGACAATGCAGTTATCATCAACAGTAAACTAAAATACCTCAAACAGCCATAAAAATGGAACTGAGATTCTGTGGAGCTGCGTTTGGGTACTAATGAGTGGGTGACATGATAGTTAGCTACTTTTTAGATTAGTGCAGATTGTAAAGATTCAGCCTTCCATAATTTTTACACTGCAATCACTGAAAAAAAAGATGGATGGAAAGTAGGGAATAACACTGCATCAATATATGTCTGTATGCTCTTTGAAATGATCTTAATCAGGGCAAGCACAGAATAGGATGGCTGTGTATCCACAAGGGTCTTCCAAGTGAGAAGATTTCATTGTAATTGGAAATATAACTAGTGGGATAAAAATACACCAAATCATTATGAATGCCAGCTCATGATTAACCTATTGCAGTCTGTTAGATGTTACCCACTGCAAATCTGAAATAACCCTTTCTATATAGAAAAATGGATGGTGACATCCATTTTTGAAATGGTTTGATACATATCTTTTCCAAAATGTTCGGGTAGAGGTATAGATAGCCCAACAGAATGTCTTTTGAAATAGGAAATGAATGCTCTAACAGGGAAAAAGTACTTTCTAACATAACATATCCTTCTGTCTTGAAAACACATTCTGAGGTGATGTGTGGAATATTTCCACCTGTGATATTTAATCAGTTCATCGCCTATTATCTGTTATATCCCAAAGTACCTTTGATTAACAGCAGATAAGTGATCCTCTTTATTTCCAGAGCATTTACGGTATAATAGCGTATTTCTGTTAAGAACTCTACCGACTTCACAATGAGGATAGAAACAAAATAAAGACACTTTGTGTGTGCTGAAGATTTCACTGTGGTGAAATCACTCTATGTGATCAATGCAGTCATCTCCCCATAATGCTATTGACGTCCTCCTAAACAGCATTCTCATCCTGCAATTTTCCTTTGAGAAGTCAAATCTTCAATGTCATCCATTCTGTTAGTAGTACAGTTTCTATACAGAAGCCATGGGATAATAAGCTGAAAGCAATTCTGATTGTTATTGTGTGAAGCACTAGATAGAAAGATTCGACTGAAGTTATTGGCATATGCATCTTTGAACTTCCAAAGCTATTCACTGCACACAAATGATACACACACGTGGTAATGCTTACCTCTTGCCATTTTGACTGCACTTCAATTCAATCTAGTTCTTGTGCCAGCATCACATTATGTGTTGCACTATTCCTTCTGTGTACTTCTTGCCTTTCTTGCATTTCAAAGTATGCACTGTTAACAGCACAGTGCACAACTGCATTATTTCCATATAGAAGGTTTTGTGTGCTCTACTCACAGGTAACCTTGAATGCACCCAAAGGACACCGTTTCTTGACTCATAGGTCAAAATAAAGCTTGTCATCTAAAGGAGACTGTCGTTATAACCAGTCTTAAATCTTTCTCTAGGCTTTCATTTACTTCAGTTTTATACCATTCAGTGGAAATAAGCCTGTTCGCCAAGTTTAAGTACACAACCAGGTGTTTTACAGACAGCGATCTGCATTCAAAAATGGCCACAGCACAGCAGTATAAAGTAATGAGCACAGATGGAAAAACTGGCAGCAAGCATCATTTCACACAGCACATCTTGATGAGGCATAAACACTTAGAGCCTCCAGCTCCACTTGCTCGTGCACCCACATCCTGCAGATGTGAGCACTCGTGCATACTAAGAAAGCTTTAAGGTACTTGCAAAGCCTGTTGAACAAATCACTCTTCCAGTCACACATTTTGATTACTTACCCCAAAAAACTCAAAATTAACTTAGGTCTAAGTAGAGACTAAATGTGTACTTGTTAGCGAGCTTATCAATTTTAGTGATGCCACATGTGAAAACTGCTCATCAAGGCAAGGGCTTCGTGGCTAAAGGTACGTGAATACATCATACATTCGTATCTTCCTTCTTATCTTAGTCTGACATTATGCTACATACCACCTGTAGTACTGCTGCTAATGACTGTTTGGAATTCCAGGTTACTATAACTGCCACAAGCAGAGACACTTACAGGTTTAAAAAAAAAAAAAGAGGGAGAAGGAAAAGAAGGGTGGAGATTATTCTTGCAGTTTACAAGGATTCATCCACTTTTCTTTCAAATAACAAATGCTGCTAGCAGAAAGAGAAAGAATAACGGATTTATGGCAAGTGTTAGGTAAATTGAGAAAACAGATCTTGATGAATTTAGCTGACATTTAGATTTCAAAGCATCACAGAAATAAAACTGGAACCAGCTTCACTGAGGAGCTGGGAAGAGACCCAGTGAGCCATCCTGGCTAGAACTTAACCGGAAGAAAGAAATTTGGGTGACATTTTCAGGTTTACAAGAAAGATTTTGTAGTAACAATCTTCAGTTACAATAACTGGAGATCCACTGATAGAAGAGGTTACTGACTGTCATGGAAGCATAGGTAAACACAGAAATGTAAAAAATTGCCTGTCTAAGGATGCATAAAGCCATGCATTGCAAGAATCTCACAGTGATGGACCACTTTCTGCCTCTGAGGATGAGCATCCCTTTTTGCAATATTATCTTTAAATAGATCTACTCAGAAGTTATTACTTGTTGGTTATTTTCACTTGAATTATTATGAACTGCCTGTAGAGATAAGAATACACTACTGGTTCACCTCTTCTGCTAGCACATTCTGTATCTGGTTCCAATCAACAGGCATCTTTAGTTTTTATTGTAATTTTATATGGCCTTTAGCTTCTAGCACAAAAGTTACAAGTAACTCTTCCTATGGTGTGTTACTAACCAGAACTTTCATCTGAGACTATTTATTTTGTTCTTGTTTGTAACACATTTTACTCATGATCATGATGCCTAATTATTTTATTTTGTAGCATTTCCTGTGATACTATTTAGTCTTGAATAGAGGTAACATTTTCAACATATTTCGTCAAGTTCGTTTATTTTCTTATTTAAGATATTCAAGATAATCAGAGCAGGGGCTAACACATCAACATTTATCTGCAATAACTGACATTTTATTTTATTCATTCCTTTATGTCTTCTAAACAGTTTTCCATATCTAAGTGGTCATCCCCAGTGGCAAAAAATTTAAGAAAATACACCTCCAAAAACTCTCACATCATAGCAAACAAATGACTATTTTTGTAATTACTTCCCCCATATGAGAAGTTAATCAAAGTAAACTTTTAATCTGTGGTGTTCTCTTTCCCACATTTCATTGGAAATTAGAAGTATTCAATAATGTGCAGTCTGGCTACCTTCCTCCTGTTCCTTCATATAAAGCCATATTTAAATGTATGCTTTCTGTGACCTTGAGTGGCCTGGAAACTGTTTAAAGATTTATGTGAGGAAGATCTACTAAAGTCAAACTCCTCAGAGCTTGGTAGTACAGGGATGCAGCACTTCTGTCCCACCTTGTATATCTCTGCAACCGTTTTTATCTAGCCCAGGGTAGAGTACTCTCTCATTCTGTTTAGCTTTTTCCCACCTTAAATACGTCTACTTATTTCTACATTGTAAACTTTAGAATGAAGAAAGAGCATAAATTAAGAAAGCTAACCAATTCTGGCTCTGTCTCAGATTATGTACAATTCATGCCCTGAACTTTCGAGAAGAGCACTGGACATAAAATCTGACTTCTGAAATTCTAAGTCTGTAATAATAAATGTAGAGTAAATCAAAGTGAACAGCTCCATAATAGAGAGAAAGTCTGAAATGAGAGGTAATGGACATCCAAGGTCAGGTTGGATGAGGCTCTGAGCACCCTGATGTGGCTGTAGGTATCTCTGTTCATGGCAGAGGGGTTGGAATAGATGGCCGTTGCCTTCCTACTCAAATGATTCAGTGATTTCATAATTAAAGGAGAAAATCGTAATGTACATAGTGATGAGCTACACGTTAAATTCATGGCTTCTGAGTGAGATAAACAATCTAGGGCACCATTTGAAAGTAGTAGCAATGGCACAATACAAACGAAGCTTTAAGCTGCAGGAAGACATTTTAATTTTTTAAATATTCCTGCCAAAAGAATGAGAGAGAGAGCACACAAATATTCTGCCTAGAAGCATTCTTCGTGTGCCAGTAGGTGGAAGTAAATATTATAGCAACCTTTTTCTCTGCAATGCAGCTGACAATGTCAAAGAAGCAACAATGGGAAAGTTTACAGCAGACCTTACCCAGAGTTCTCCACAATCTGTGGGGTTTTGTAATGAAGTTTGGATTTGCTGCTTGTATGTAAATGAAAGACTTTCAAACTGCAGCCCAAGATAATGGAAACCTCTCTCCTATCAGGTAAGAGATTAATTTTTATGTTTTATCTAGTGAGTTTTATTTCATAAAAAGGAATGTTTTTGAAAAGAAAAGTATGTTGTGTTTATATCTAGCTGAAATATTATTCCAAGGCACAGAAAATATGAGTTTGAATCTCCTCTGAGAAGAACAAATAGATTTTTATGTGCGCCACATACTGGATAAGCAGTCTAGGCGTCTGACTACAGGAACAAACCCTCCTTTTCCCTCCAGAGCTCCTTTTTCGCGGCCACCACTGCATGTTTTATAGAATCTAGGTGGTAGATATTTCCAGAGCATCCTGTTGTGTTTTATTTCTCACCTTGGAAAAGGAAAAGACATTTTGCTCACTATTAATTTTTCTTAAATTTATACACAATAGCTCACCAGAGCTGGTCACTTAAGGCACCTTAAACATCCAGCAGACCAAAGCAGATGAATCACGTGAAGTCGAAACAAATCTTGAAGTAGACATACAAAGCATGTCAGATGAAATATTCCCTGTAAATAGCGATTTCTCTCCCTCAGCATGTGAGAGAGTTTCACATTCCAAGGTCACCTGCAGCTGTTTCCTTTATAGGCATGTACAGTTGGCTATGGACAAACCCCATCACTAGTTCTGGTGTTCAACAGGGATTAAAGTGTGATGTAGTCACCCCACTGCTTGATTCTTCCAGGGTTGCCAGAAGCAGAATTTCAGGCAATGAGTCCTCAAAACCTGGAAGATTAGATTAGATTAGATTCGATTACATAAAATAAAATGACTTTCCTGGATCATAAACTTTCTATGAAGCCAATGGCCTCTTTTCACATTTGGCAGGATCTGACCTTGAATATTTATGTACAGAGAAGCAAAGTACAGAGAGCTAGATGTAAGATGGCTAATCAATCAGAACATGTGAAAAAGCACTGCTAAGAGGAATGAACTGGGAGCCTGGATCCAAAAAGCAGTGAAACTCATTGAAGATCTCCAGCTTGACCTCATTTAGTTCTGGGGCTGTTCCTAGATAAGCTGACATCTCTAATACTGTTTCTACCTCTGCTGATTTTTATATTTTGTATTTTTTCCTTTTAATATTAATTCAGGCAGCAAAGCAGCTCCATTAGATGTATTTTGTTTTGTCCTTTTTGGTAGAAGAGTGTTTTATTTAAATTGAATATTCTGTTTGATGTAGGCAACAAAAAGATCTATGACCCTATAATCAAAGAAGTTCAGCATACATAAGGCTTCATACAAGACTTCCTAGAATGTGAGCAGGAAATGGTTTGTTGTCACTGTTGTTTCTATTAGAGCAGCCTTTACAGATTCTGTTCTGTTCATTAGCTTAATCCTTGAGGTCTTTAAAAATATTCAGATGTGCCCACTTCTTTTTGCAGCATCAGCAAGGGATTGTTGCTTTTTTGCTTGTACAATTAAAACTTAACAGTCCAACTGTGTCAGTCTGGTTCCAGCATAATTCCATAGTAAATCAAAGTCATCAGCAAAAGCAATTTCAACTCTGACTATGCATCTCTCACTGCCATGCTTCATTAGTTACAGTACCAACATTCAGAAAATGTGTATGCAGCATAAATATGGGGAAGAATGGAACTTACATTAGGTAGCATAGCCCAGAATCACTTTAAACTTCACATTTAGAATAATTAATATCAGAAATGGGTCAGACAACACCCCTGCAAGCTGTCTTAGCTCAGCAGTTGAAGGGCTGTGGAAAAGCTCTCACTCACTTTAAGATTTCCGTTTCTCTTAGAGGAATCACATTGCAGAAATAAATTATACCCTTTAGATTGAAAATATGGAAACATTTAAACAATTCTTTCCTGAGGGGAAACCCACAAGCATTTGCCAATTCTGTGCACAAAAAGGAGGAAAACACAAGTAGGTACTGTTCTGTATATTCTTACGTGGAACAGATGCAATTATTCTTAGAAACTTGTAAAAGGCATTGCATGGTTTGGGTCTCATACTGGAGGTTCCCTTGTAGACTTCAATCTTGCAGAAAAAAAAGTTATTGCATTTAGAGGAGTTATAATGTAGACAATTTCTTAAGTCTTTAAGAGGAGTTAAGATGAAGAAAAAAAAAACAACAAAAAAGCTCTAACAACTGATTTTATTTTCCATCATTTCTCCAGAGGTCCTTCCCAAAGGATTGGTCAATAAATGTTAAATCAGCCTTACTCTGATGTTACATAAATGCCATAAAATGCATATGACTTTTGCAAAGCCAGTGCCAAATGGAGACAAAGAAACTGACCCTCTGCTACCAGGTCTATAGACCTGTCATGGTAAGAACTGGTCCAGATGCCACGAACAACGTTATTTTACCTATAGTAAAGATTAGGAGAATTTAACAGTGGATAAGTAGAGTGAAGATTTTTTTCCCCCTCATTCCAGTGAAAGTATTTTCAAAACAAAATTTCAATTGCCATTTCTATGTGTGAGGTACAATTTGTAGGTGACAACTTTTGGCCCGAAGAATGCTAACAGAGCCAGACAGCTGATGATCTGAAATGACAGAGGAGAAATATAAGTAAAGTGGAAAGAAGAGAGGTACGAGATGGGCACACCATGATTATAAAGCTGCATTTGTGTTCTGAAGCCTTAACAATGGGCACTTTTCTGATTCTATCTCATTTGTCTATAAAGGATGTAGGGCTTTATGTTAACCAATTTTAAATACTTTATAGAAATGCCTTGATGAGGCATTATGATCTCTTGTATTTCTGTGAAGAGCGGGAAATTGTTGTTAAATTCTGTTGCGTGTTACTTGTTAGTCTATATCATACATATTTATTGGTAGCCTGCTCCTTTAAGAGCTCTAGATAACCTTCAAAGGATAGAATGGAATGGTTTGAGTTGGAAGGGACCTTTAAGATCACCTAGTCTGAACCCTCCTGCTGTAGGCAGGGTCACTTCCCACTAGATCAGGCTGCTCACAGCCCCATTCAGCCTTGAATGCTTCCAGGGAGGGGGCATACACAGCCTTTCTGGGCAACCTGTTCCACCATCTCACCACCCTCATAGTAAAGAATGTCTTCCTAGTATCCAGTCTGAATCTACCCTCTTGATATCCTTGAGATACATATGAAAACCCTTTTCCCCTCCACTTTTTATCAGAGATATGACAGAAGCAACCAGATGAGGAGCTGGAGAGCATCTACAAGAAGATTCTGTCAGAAGCAGGAATTCTGTGCTGCGGCCTTACCTTCCAGAAGAATTTCCACCAAGTTCACAGTTTGTCTCCAGATAAACTACACTGAGTCTAGCTATATCTTTCTTAACATGCGATACAGTAGAAATCATTTCAGCCAAGTTAGACAAATAAATTGCCTGAAATAAACTAAAATTCTTGAACAAATAAATATGGACTGTATGTTGCTGTCCATTAGATTAAATAAAATCTTGTCTCTAACCTCAGGGAGCACAGCTGAAACAATTTCTAATCAAGGAAAGCCAGTCTCCAGTAGGTGTTACAAAACAAAATTAATTACTTTATTAGCTGCTTACTAGAAAATACTTACAAATATTTCATTTATAATGAGATTCTTATGCAGACTTCAGGCTGTGCCACAAACCAGGAAATATTAATGTAGGTGTGACATTTCTTAATTTCTGAAACCCTTGGGGATTCTTAAAAGGATATGCAGAGCTCCTATTTTTGAACAAAATAATACAGAACTTGTTTTAAATGCAACACTGTTGGGACATAGGTTTAGTATGGCCACTGTGGCACTCCCATGAATAGCAAAGAATAAGTATGGTTTCCTAAATCAAAGACGTCTGTATTTTTACCCCAATGGAACAAATCAGTGAAGAACTTTTTTTTTTAATGTAGATTCATGTGTCAAAAACACTACTAAACCATGACAATACATCTGAAGAGAAAAAAGTACTCACTTTTCAGGGGCAAAAAGTGAATCATCACAGCATATATATTCCTGAGTGCACTCAGCTCAAACCTGAATCTTAATATAGATGGTAGAAATGTCACCTTGTCAAATGGAGAGGCAATAGCTGAAGGCAAAGTGGGATATTATAACTGAGTATAATTTTGAATTCCAAGCTATGATAACGTAAGTAGAAGAAAATAATTTGAAATATTTAGTGATTAAATGAATAACCTTTAATCCTCCATTGCAGAAAAGATGAATTTTGTGGAATAGTGATCAATGATAGATATATGTAATTATTTGCTGAGATATTTCATTTTTATTTGCAGAACTTCATGACAGTGTCTGAGGCAGTTTTTACTTCAAGCAAGCAGACTATAAAAGAAAGAGCGCTCGTTTCTCTGTGTATATCAACATCCTTTCAGATCCTTTCAGTATCTAAGGGGGGGCTGTAAGAAAGAAGGGGATAGACTCTTAGCCTGTTGTGACAGGATAAAGGGAAATGGTTCCAAACAAAAAGAGGGGAGATTCAGATTGGATGTATGCTTTTTACAATAAGGGTGAAGAGGCACTTATACAGGTTGCCCAGAGAGGTGATGAATGCCCCATCTCTGGATGTCAATGGTTTATGGGCTGGTTCAGCCCTGTTCTGTGACAAGTGGGGTGGGGGACCCACGGATCTACGCCCTGGGGAAGGGGAAGGGAGAAAGGGAAAAAGGAAAAGGGAGAGAGGCCTAAAAACAAAACAGCAGCACAGATTTGAGGAGGAAAGCTGATTTACTAATTAAGATATTGGAATGCAAAATAACACAATACAATACAATATAATTGGAATTGAAGCAAATAAATAAAATGAGAGAAAGAGAGTGTCCGAAAACTAAAGGCTTTACACTAAATTCTGAAGGCGAGATGGCAGCGAGCACCCACTGCTGGGTTGATCCAAAAGGAAAGGGCCTGTGTCTTGTGACACACAGTTTTCACATCTCCCTCTGAGCGGAAAATGAAAAAATGCAAAGCAACACAAAGTCCTCTGGAGTATGCAGTTCTTCTCTTCTGAGAAAGGTATACCCATAACTATCGATGATCCACAGAGCTGGAGCATTAACTCTTTAACTCCCAATGCACTACATGATGTTATGATGTGGAATACCAGTAACAAAAATCATACAACCATGACACTGGAGACATCCAAGGTGAGGCTGGACAGGGCTCTGAGCCCCCTGATTGAGCTATGGGTGTCACTGTTCATTGCAGGGGAGTTCGACCAGATGGGTCCCTCCCAACTCAAACAATTCTATGAATCTACGATCATCTAAAAGCATATAAAAATTTGAACACTGTTTTGTATTGTGGTGAATGTTGGTGTTTCTTTGTTCAATAGACTGCAAAAACGTTTTTTTTTGTGTGTTTTCTTTTGATAACTCCAATATTGGAAGACACTTTCAGTATACTGAAAGTTCTCTCTTAGAGAAGAAAACAGAACTTTATGTGAGAGTAAGACTTCTCTGATAGAAATTAATTTTTTTAAGTGAATGCTTGAGAAATCCATCATAGAATGTAGAAATATTTTGAAAGATTGACATTTGGAAAAAAGAAAAAGGAAAAAAAAAAAAGATAATTCCTCTGAACGGACTGAGAATGAATATGGCAATGGCTTGCCTGCAAAAATCCAGGAGACAAAATCAGGCTGTGGATGTAGTAAAGGGGCAAACAACAAATACATTTAAAAACTGCTGTGATTCATAAGATCAACAGATAACCAGGGAAGAAAGGATGTAACAAAAGTAAAAGAAAAAAAAATCATTACAGAGAAAGCTTGAAATATACAAAAGAAAACATCTACTTTCATTCGTCACACTGAATTTAGATATTTCTGCATAACAGTTACAACTTCAAGATTAGCTTTACACTATGTTTATGAATATTCCCATAGAAATTGAGAAGATTCTGAGATACTGTGCTGGGTACAGCTGCTAGGAGATGGGTGAAAATCTGTTTGCCTCCAAAATCCAAGAAGTACATACCATCTCTATAATTAGGTCATAAAACACTTTTTGTTTGTTTCCTTTTGCATAGTGTGTGTTTCAGTCTTTTTCATACTGATATATGGAAGTTCATTTTGCAAAATAATTTCAGAGCAATGGTAATTATACCAAAAACCTTTGCAAGGACAATCTGGTAAGTACACTTTTTCATCTAATTCTGGCATGCTGCTAATAGAAATTTCGTTTGAGAGAAAGCGATGCAGCTTCTGCCGCCTGTCTCTCTCAAGCTGGATTGGGAAATGCATAGTGAGGGGGCTGCGTTGTCATAGAGCTGTCAGAGCAGAAAAGCTAAATGGCCTCATGCAGACCAAAACATGCTGATAAACCAACAGGAGCAACTTGGTCCTGAATTACAGGAAAGAAGACTATATACTAATGCAAAGTATTTATAGTAATAGCTTTGAAACACTGCAACTGTCAATATATATGATTTGTTGAATAATTAGCCATTACCAAAGATAAACACACACATTGTGATTTATTTCAAAGATTAGATTCCTTCAGCTGCTGATACATCCATATATGTGCCCTAAAGGCAATGTACTAGATAAGGTAACACTGAAGATTGCCATATTTAATATGCATTCATCAGTGTTTTAAAGGAATTGGAGGAAGCACACAATGACTCAAGTAAGAATGAAGTTTAGGTATATTTTTTTGTTCAATTATTGAAAAGAAATATATGCAGTATTTGCAGTTTTTATTCTGTTTCTTTCTTTCAATTAGGCCCAGGGCCCCATCCAACCTGGCCTTGAGTGCCTCCAGGGATGGGGCACCACAGCTTCTCTGGGCAGCTGTGCCAGTGCCACACCGCCCTCTGAGGAAAGGATTTCTGCCTAGTATCTGACCTAAACAGCCCCGTTTTAGTTTAATGCTATGTCCTCCTTGTCTGATCACTGTCATAGACCACTGGTGAGAAGTCAGTACCTTCAAGTATTGGAGGACCAAAATGAGGTTTCTTCTCCACGCTGAACAAGCCAGCCCATCCCCATCTTACTCCCTCAGCCTGTCAATGCAGGAGAGGTGCTCCGGTCCTGACCATTTCAATGGCTCTCCCTCTGGAGATGGGGACAATCCCTCGCTCTGCTGACTGCTCCTCTTTTGAAACCCTCGGTCTGTAACACATATTTGGAATTGCCCCACTAAATTTGAAAAGAAATGTTTCCGCCTGGTTTCGAACCAGGGACCTTTCGCGTGTGAGGCGAACGTGATAACCACTACACTACGGAAACACCCAGTTGCACTCGTCTTCCTCAGCCCCTCCCCCCACGTTCCCCTGAGTGCTTCACTCGGCTGAAGCACGTCAGTGCCCTCCCACAGTGCCTCCACATAGGCAGGAAGGGACATAGAAGGATTTAAACTATTCAAAATCACACCTCGGGCTAGTAAAAACAGCGTGGCTGTTCCTCCTGATTTAGAACGATTGCGATCTGAAGCATTATTTTTTTTTTCCACAAGCAAATCCTCTCCTCTAGCTAGTTCTGTCCTGGCCTGACAGCTGTATGCACAGGGACAATTCATGCAAGAATCTTAACCCGCGACAGCAAGTTTCACTCAAGACATTTATGTGCCTTTTTTTTTCTTTTTTTTTTTGAGGTTGACTCATCCGCTCTGCTCTGAAGTCTTTCATCTGTGTTCAAAATGAAAACCTCCGCTGGCACTTAAAATCTTTGGAGATAGGCTGAACAGTAAAGCATTAATTTACACTGTTAATTGGTGTATAAATTAAACCATGTTCTCTTGAGAGAAGACGCTTCCAAAGTAAGATTTTTATGAGGAAAGTTCTACTGGCAGTTCTGCGGCAATATTCCCATTCCTGAAATGCAAGGCTCAGAGGCTGAAATGAAGCAAAATCAGCAAAATGAGATTCAGAGAGGAGGAAAATGGGGTAGCAGAAAGCAGGGATTAGCTTATTACAAGTTACTTCATTTCCGATAAAAAAGTATTTGCTACAGCACAGAGTGAGTACACATCAGAAAACACACTTCCTGATGAGTTAATTATTTGTCAGAGCTGTGAGAATTTGCAGTGGGAGGTTGTGCCATCATCGACCCCATCTCTGCATCTCAGCCCCGACAGCATGGCTTGCTGTGCTAATGCTAGCAAATAGTGCAACCAAAAGGTTCATACCTTATCTACCCTTGTACTGCAGGATAGGATTTAGTCATGTGACTGTGTGCTTTTTCTACATATAGTGCTGGAGACAATTCCTAATTTGTTGACAAACTCATTATTTAGGAAATATTCTGGAAAAAAAAATCGAAAAACCATAAACAAAACAAACAACAACAGCAAAAAAAAAAAAAAAAACACAGTAAAGAAAGGGAAATCTTATTACAGCATCTCACCAATTTTTGTGGGCTACTCAGCAATATAGGTACAGAAGTCCACTGTGTCCCTCCAAATAGAGAGAGATGTTTCCTCATGGCTCTTCCCCTAGCCCCTAAAGGTTGCGATGCACAGAAATTGCCAACCCTTACTCATGACTCCCTCAGTTTTGTCTTCATGCCTTCTTGCCATAATGGGAAAGCACTGGGAGAGCTAGAGTTTCCCTGCCAATGGCTGTGATTCTTTCTATGGCTTTGTCTGCCTGCTTCTTTGAAGCCACTTGTCTAAAGGCAGGAGCTGCCAGTGACTGAATAACATGATGCTCAAACTGGAAACTTCTCCACACAGAAAATACCAACTCATAAGAAGTATTTTAATCTATGGAAATGTGGTCCTTTTGTCAAAGTGTTGGAAAGAATGCAGGTACGTTTTCTCTGAAGACAGCCTGATCTTCAGGCAGCCCACTAATGGTGAGTGGATGTTATAATGGGTAGACTGCCTCAAACGCTCACATTTCAGCACATTCTTGAGTTTTCATTCTTAATTTACTTCCTGGAGACTCGTGTAGTCATAATTACTTTCCAAACTTGAAATCTTAAGCAAAGTAGAGTTGCACCTCATTGCCCAGTTCTCATAGTAGCTGTTTTGAGATCGATATGTAGAAAGCAGAGACCAACACTTGATCATACTTAATTGGTATCCCTGAGAATAGCTCATCTTTTCTGATCTGATCCATTATAAAAAATTATTCCATAGAAGCAACTTAATGCCAGAGTTGCCTAACTCCACAGAAACAGTGGAGTATGCTGTGAGCCCAAACATTTGTAGAGGAAAGTGCAAAGGAACTCATACACTATCTGAAGGGGAGTAATTTCTAATTTCTAATTTCTAATTTCTAATTTCTAATGCATCACCATTAGTCAGACAGTCACATAGGCTATGAAGATAGTAAATGCCTGCAGTGGTTCTCTTTAAAATCAAAGTCAGAGTACAAAGTACTTCCAAACTTGTACTTGCACAGTTAGGAATAAAAATGGATCTACGGACTTCACACTTTCTTAGCAATTTGTTCACAGCCCCATAACCACTCTTCCCTTTCTGTCTCACCAAATCTCAACCCTAACCCTATATTTTGAGAATGGCCCAAGATATAGCCCCATCTCTGGTTCCCACCAGAAACTGACCAAAATTGAAAGTTTTCAGCAGACTTCCCTTACTAGCCTGTTCACAGCCCTATAACCTCTGGGTCTCTTGTATTCTGCCTTGCACAACAGTTAACTTAACACTAACTCTACAGAAAGGTTACACTTCATACTGATTTGTGCATACTCCTACTGAAATTCTTTTGTACCACCTTAAATAATGAGTTAGTGTGAGAAACATATGATGAAAAATGTAGAGGGAGAAAAGGAATCAACTAAATAACTTTTACCCTACTCTATGAATGTCTCTCAAGAGCAACCCTAATTCTGGGCAGCACTTTTGAAAATGCTTTATTTGACATCTCACTTGAAAAGCCAAAACCAAGGAGAATTGTTCTGGCCTGTCTTTCTAACCTTAACACACCTATTGTACCTTGAGAATTGCAAGACCTAAGGTCTAGTGGAGTATATAGAGTGTATTTCTTACAATCCTGTCACACAAAGATTCAGTTAAAACAACAGACAAATGACCAAGGTAAAACAGCTGAATAACCTGGCTTTTCTCTTGGTAGTGTGCAAGGCATTCTGATGTTTAAATGAGAACCATGCTACCTCAGAAATCTCTAATCTTCTCCCCAGTGCACTAGCTCTACTGACTGCCCTGCAGCACAGACACATAATTTAAGCAGCATCAGAGATAGGACTAGAGCAGGTGTTGCATTTTGATAGAGGGAAGTTCCTGACCCTTCAATGACGATTTGTGCTATTCAGAGGAAGAAGGAAAGTTTGCCCTATTCTTCCACTTCCCCATCTGTAAGGTGTTTTGTTATTAAATCAAAATCATAAAATTATAGAATCATATAGATTGGTGTATGGGAACCATTAGGTTACAGCCTGAATCAGTGACTGAGCACCTGATGAAGGGGCATGGCCAACCCTGGGAGCACAGGTGCTAGCAGTTCACCTGTGTGACCAGAAGTCCATCAGGATCCACTCTTCCTTAACTTCATGAGAGAGCTGGTAGCTGAAGGCAAAGTGTTCCTGCTTTGAGATTGTCCTATGTGGGAGTTTCTAGCAAGCCCTTATCCTTGGAAAGAGGTAAGTTGTTTATTACTGATTTGTGACTACTGTCTTTCTTGGGTGATCTGAAACTGGTTAAAGGCAACTACATCAACTGCCTTCTATCCTTACAGTTGAGGAAGACCTTTAAGTTTATTGTGCCTAACCAACTGCATAATCCTAGAAGTCTATAGCTAAATCATGTTCCTAGGTGCCATGTCCACAACTCTAATCCTGTTTTGACTTCATAATATAGTCAAAGTTTTCCATGTCTGCCCTGCTGGGGTTTGTTTGTTTGTTTGTTTGTTTGTTTGTTTTCCAGTGCTCCTCCTTGCTCAGCCAACTGTTTGATTTTTGCACTAAGTAGGGAGGCTGTCTTATGAGAGCAGAGTAGCAAAAGACATCCAGAACTTCACTGAAAATTGATGGGACAGCAGCTCAGTCATGTTCTAAAGCAGCAAATAGTTGCATCCTTACAAGAGTTGACTTACAGGTGAATTTGTTTTGTTTGGGAAACTGTGGGCAAGAAACCGTAAGGGAGAGTTCTGTTATAAGCAGAGGGTGTTTCCTCAAGAGCTAGTTAATAAATAGCTTTCTGAAAAAAATGAAAATAATAATAATAATTTAAAAAAAAACTGATAAAACTGATACTGTATTTTTCTGTTGAAAGGTTACAACTTCCCTTAAAAAAGAGAGAAGAGGAAGGAAAAAAAAAAATAGCCTCTTTATGCTGGCTTCTAGCTGCCAGAAGTTTGTTGCCAAAGCATTTTTTACAGTGTCATCATATTGGAGGTTGAAAAGATGTGGTTAACACCAGTGAATGGATAGCTGAGCATTACCTTCTTACATAAATACTGTTTGAACATTTTTTAAATGTCAGTGTGTCCTGAAGGCCTCCTCTTCAGTTGACCTCATAAAAAATGATTTTCACAAGTGTGCACTCTCACAAGTTCTGTGTACTGAAGCTGCCTGTTGGTTCCAGCCCATGCTCACAAAGGACTGCTAGATGTTGGGTGCTTTTGGTTCCTTGACTGAGTGCTTCCTGTTTAGTCTGAGTAATAAATTTGGTGTAAAGCACAAGAAGGAGAGTGATTCCCATGCTGCTCCCAGATAAAAAGTTCTTCAGGCATCAGGCTGGGAATAAAGCTTTGTTCCCTTCCCCTTGTACTGCTCAGGCATTCAAAGTGTTTTTCTGGTTGAAGTGTTTTCAAGAGCCATTGAGGATTTCTGCAGCCATTTTGTGTAGAAGAGCTTGAGAGAGCAATCTCTTTCTCTCCCATAAAGTTCCCCCAATCCCTACACACAAGTGCTTCTTTTGTGCTCCTAGTGGTTGTCCTTCAGAAAGAGTTTTCTGGGGGGACAGTTAAAATAGAGGTAAAAGTTTTTAAAGATACCTGAGATGGTACTTTGTCTTTCTGTTCTTCTTATTGTCTCGTGAAACGTGTTTGTTTCTCCTGTTTAGAGCAAGCTTTTCATTACAGTGTATTTGGGGAGCACAGTGTTATGCTGTATTTCTACACACTGTGTACTAGAGGTAAGTTCTGGACTGGAAGTGCTGTTCACCATAACTTGCACGTCAGCTCTGTGCCATGGAAGTATTTTTCTGTGCTTGTTATATTGTGTGTAGTGCCGCTGTAGTATTAGTGGGATCTGGTGGTCTTCTCTTTCCAACCATGACTGTAGTGAGAAATGCTGTACATCTCTCAGCCTTGTATGCAGGGAGGGAGCATCTGTAGAAATGTTTTTTTTTTTTTTTTTTTTTCTTTTTTAGTTGGGGCANTTTTTTTTTTTTTTTTCTTCTTATGTCTGGCATACAAATAGGAAAAGTGAGTATAAGAATGTCTGGGGTGCCTGTGAGTTTTCCTGACTCGATGGCTTATTTCTAGTAAGAAAAACTGGGAACGTTTTCCCTCTCCTACTCCATAAAACGTCATCTAAGGTGCATGCTTACATCAGCAGCTAAGTAGTTATCTACTGAGTTGAGCATCTCTAAGAAGGACAGAGCAACCCTGGATATATGAACAGACTGGAGATGAGAAGCTGGGGAGCAGCCCCACATTTAATGGTGTTCCAGTTGATGGCAAGCTGTATGTGAGCCAGCATTGTGCCCTGGCAGCCCAAAGGGCCAACTGTGCCCTGGGCAGTGCCAGGCCCAGCACTGCAACCATGTGAGGGGAGGGGTGTGCTGCTCTGCTTTGTGCAGCCTCACCTCCAGCCCTCCCTTCCAATTTGTGATGTTTCATGATTCTATGACTCTGCCAGGAATTACTACCACAGCAATTTTCATAAGC
>VXAB01008767.1:323-28174 GCA_013399175.1 Odontophorus gujanensis | reverse complement strand
GTGCATGCTTACATCAGCAGCTAAGTAGTTATCTACTGAGTTGAGCATCTCTAAGAAGGACAGAGCAACCCTGGATATATGAACAGACTGGAGATGAGAAGCTGGGGAGCAGCCCCACATTTAATGGTGTTCCAGTTGATGGCAAGCTGTATGTGAGCCAGCATTGTGCCCTGGCAGCCCAAAGGGCCAACTGTGCCCTGGGCAGTGCCAGGCCCAGCACTGCAACCATGTGAGGGGAGGGGCTGTGCTGCTCTGCTTTGTGCAGCCTCACCTCCAGCCCTCCCTTCCAATTTGTGATGTTTCATGATTCTATGACTCTGCCAGGAATTACTACCACAGCAATTTTCATAAGCTATGAACATGGGTGATGCAGACAGACCTATGAATTTGAGATTAGACAAAGATTTTGATCTCAGCCCCATAGTTGACCAAGCAAACTGAAAGGTATCTTCGATTAATAAATATCTTAATGTGACTTTCCGGAACCTCACCATTTCTGTGTACCCTAAGACATTCACATTATGGTACACCCACAATATGGAATAAGTTCACATTGATGCAAATGCTGCAGAAACATTGAGAGAAATAAAGGCTGAGAGTGAATCCACAGCAAATTTTCATTGTGGCAGCAGTGTTCCTGAGGCCTAATTTTCAGTATAATCTGTGATGCCTGATTATACAGGAAGGATTTCTATATGAGATCTGGGAAAGAAGTAGCTCCTAAAATGAGCAGTTCAAGCAACATGCTATGAAAGAAGCCATGTACCAATTAATAGTATGTCTTTAAAACTTCCATTCAAGTATGGCTGCATACAGCATTCGCTTTGGCTTGCCATCTAACAATGACTTGCATTTCCATCAACTACATATTTCTCCAAATACACGGCTTTATTGAGAAGGCAGTGCAGATGGAAATAGAATACCATGTTAAACAATTTCCTTTCATCTGTGCTGTCCTTCCCCAGTCTCATTTACAGAACTTGTCATGTAATCTTTCCACACCATAGAAGACCACTTGACACTTGATCAACAAAGATAAAATCCATCAGAGTGATGGATTTTGACCAGCAAAATGATCCCTTTGTCTGAAGCATGGTAATGAAATGTATGCAGGACTTTGGGTCTTTTGAGGGCAAAGTAAGCATTAATGTTGTAAGTCAAGCTCTCAAACATTTTCTCTTTGACACTTTCCAGGAGCATCAAACTGGGATTTAACACTAATATGACAAGAGCAAGCAAGCTTAACGAATTAGATTCTTGGCCTGTAACAACAACAACAAAATAAAAGGACTCTGTTTACGTTGTAAGAATTATAATTTATTTATGATAAATTCTTGACTGGATAGTTACTCCTTGTATGGAAACTGCTGAGTCATGGCCTGAGCCACTGAAGGAGCACCTGAATGAAAGACCCAGTCAGCCCTGGCAGCACAGGTGAAGGTGACTGAAGCCAGGCTCCACCCCATTTAGACCTCATTTAAGGGCTGACTGCCACTGAGGCCCTCCTTTTTGGAGCTCCCTCCCTGCGAGACTAGATCATAAGAGACAGGTGAGCACACATTATTTTCTTTTTTTTGTAATATCTCCTTGTTTGTGCTGGTCTCTGCCTTTTCAACCCTTACGCTCCTCATTTTTAAATATATATGTGGAAAAAGACAAAATGGGGCCAGATGACTCCATGGGATATGATTTATATTGATAAAGTATGAAGCAAGTTCCATGAAGGAAACAAAAACACATTTAGATTTTAAATTGGATCATATTATTGTGTTATTATGTTCACTTATGTTCTTCTTTGTGAAGTTGGTAAGGACTCAGCAAATCTGCCAAGAAAAATGAGTATCAAGTATATCTTCTATTCAGTGCACGTTTTGTCTGAAGTATTGTATCGCACACAAAATATTGAATTTGCAATGCTGAACATAATTTGCTAGAAATTGCATAGTTCCTAAATTGGTTTGTAATGGTGCAGTTTTATCTACTACAATCCGCTTTCCTGGATTGATTTGATGCGTGCATTTATGGAAGGCTGAAACTTCAGGCATTTGTTTTGCCTGAAGGGGGAATCATCTGTCTACTTTTATTGAGCTGCTGTATTGATGTGGATTTATAGGAGAGTTCTTTTAAAAAAATCACAATGTATGTTGTGTGAAAATCTCATGTATGCATGGGAGTGAAAATAAGAATTGATCTGTGCGTCCAAGATTTAACTGTCATTGGAAATAAAAGACAAATACAAAATGTCCTTCTGCTGAAGGAGTTTGTTAGGTATGATCATTAAAGGAAGCGGGTTTTTTTACAGCTGTGCTCTTTGGCCATATTTATTTTTAACCTATTGGTCAATTTCAATCAGATTTAACGAAGAAGTATAGATATATCAAACACATTTTTTGAAGGCAGGCAGCAAGCTGCTTGGTTATTACTAGCCATGCAGAGTGAAAGTATAATCTTTTGCTTTGTTAGATGTCAAAGAATCTGTGTAGAAAAATAAGTGGGTAATGAAAGCTGATTACTTGGCGTGTGACACGACGGTCTTTGAAGTGAAGTTTCAAGTCACTGATTTTTTCTTTTTTTTTTTTTGTTTAACATTATTGATAATAAAGACTTATAGTTAAAGATCCTAAAGTCAAAGTGAGTTTTTTTGGAAAGGTTTATGAAAGAAGTGTCTCAAGCACTGAACTTCAGAAGCTATTGAAAGCAAGGAGTGGGAATCAGAAGGAAATATGAAAAATATGATGTGGTCAGCTAGTCAAAGAAATTTGGCTACCCATGCCTTGAACGCAGTTTCATACCTCTCCTGAATGCTCAGTCTGTCCTGGGCCCCATCCAACCTGGCCTTGAGATCTTCCAGGGATGGGACACCACAGCTTCTCTGGACAGCTGTGCCAGTGCCTCAGTGCCCTCTGAGGAATGAAGTTCTTCCTGGCATCTAAACTGAATCTCCCCTCTTTATTTTTAAGCAGTTGATTAGCAATATTGTTTGTGTGAATTCTGAGAATACTGTGTGTGGAAAAAATCTGTATTTGTCAAAAACGTGTGTAAGGTGAATCTAAATATACATGTAAATTAATTATAGCAGATGCTTTAATTGTATTTTGTAATGTGGCTCACACGCGGTTATACTTAAATATTCTGGCAACAAAAATCAATTAACTTTTATCTAGTTTTTGATGATAAACTTCCATTTACAGATCTGAAATTGCATTACAAATGCACGCAAGTATCATTATTTCTGTTTCGGTGAAAATTAATAAAACTCAGCAGGAAGGACTCAATTTATTTAGCATGGCCAGATGAGATGTCTTTTGAGTTCTAGATAGCTAGATAATGATTGAAGACTGGGTAACAATAAATGCTCTTTCACAAGTTGGTTGTTTTTTTTTTTTGTCAAAAATTTCAGCAAATAAAGGAACAGGCACAGATTAAAAACAATTTAATCACAGCCTCATGGGAGATTAATGGTAGAACTGTGCTGGAAGACACCAGGACAACAGCCTGGCTACAGTGTAGTTAAAAGCAGCTTTGTCATTCTCTTCCATAAGTAGGACATTGTAACCATGTCATTTGGTCTTTATTCTCTTATGGCTGTTCAGAAAATGTGTGGATGTGGCACTGAGGGACATGGTTAGTGGGCGATGGGGTGACAGGTTGACAGTTGGGCTAGACAACTTCAGAGTCATCCTTTATGCTAACCTTTATGATTAAGTGTTGTAGTGTTGTGGGGTCATTATCAAAAGTGTTCTTACTGCTGTTCTAGGTTGCAAGTCCCTTTTAAAGTATTTCCCTTTTCCTCTACCTTTTCCTGTTTCTTTTTCTTCTTTGTCTCCCTATCTGTATTTTTATTTGGTCAAGAGGTGCAGAAGGAATCCACACTGTCTCAAAGCTCATGCTATCATTTGTTCATCTGCAACTTAAGAAAAAAATTAAACAGCATTCACTAAATACAGAAAAATATATTTCTAGTTAATAGGTTTCTAAACGCATTCTGGTCTGAGGCACCATTAGCATCCTCCACATTCAGCTATTTATATGTAAGTATCTGTCTGTCTGCTGAAGGGATGTGGGAGGGTGATGAATCTACAGGAAAGCCTTTCATTTACTATTGCCTTATTTAAACCGGGTGGATTAATTTTCTTTACTGCTGAGAAGCAGGTTAATAGGTCCTACTATTTAAAGCCAAGAACAAAGTGAGTTCTGCATGCAAAGATTAGTTAATTTATGCTACGAGGAACCTTTTCCTATTTTTTTCTAAATTAAGTGATTCCCAGCTATGTCCGACAAAACACTTCCAGTAAAAATCACACAGCAGCATGAAGGCTTTATCTAGAATTTTGTTACTGTTTAAGCACGCTTTTCTCTAGATTGAGCACCACTGATCTTTTTGTATTTGAAATATCAATTGTAACAGAAATACTTTTTTTTTCTGTAGTTAGATGCTGTGTGAGCACCAATCAATTATGGCAAAACTATGGAAACCCTATGGCTATAGCTCAGAAAGTCTTTCTTCCCTGCAGGAAACAAAGGTGTAATCAGAGAGGAAATCCCAGTGAGAACATTGAGATGACACACAGAGCTATGTGTTACGATGAATTAGTTGGCAACCCTACTAAGTCCCCAGATCTCTTTTGAAATGACAGATGCTTTTAAGAAAATGCTGGTATTTCAGCAAATAGAAAATGTTAATATATTTTATGAGTGCTTTCAGTGAAAAGAAAGTCCTAGATCTGCAGCTGTCTATCAGCCTTCCTCTCACCCTACGTAATAAGGAAATTACATTTCACCCACTTCCAGCACCAGCTGCTCTCTGTCAGACTGAATCCTACCAAAGAATAGTGGAAATAATATTAGCAATGCTTGTTTCTCCCTATTTATGCTATGACCATCTAATTAATATATCATTAATATAGATCGTGTGCCTGCTGTTACCTTGAATGAACAGGTGACATTTTAAAGGGACAAATCAGTAGGTAAAAGGTAAAGGCTGAGAGAGGATGAAATGCCAAGAGATCTGTGTTGGATGAATTGTGACATGCTTCCATTGCAGAGTCTGGAGAGGACTTTGTGTCACCCACATTAGCCCTCCTCCACAAGGCCAGTCAACTCCAGACCGTAACTTGGTGGTTTGTTCTTTCCTGCTGGTGATTATGGAACATGATAGTCCAAATTATTTCAGAGCAATCTAATTATTTCTTGTTTGAGAACCCCAACAAACACCTTTGTTGGGTTCAGTTTTGATTTTCATATGATATTATGATTACGTGTGTTTAAAAGGTATTTTAATGAGGAGGCTTCTACTGATAAGTCTTCTTTCCTTTTTGAAATGAAAATTTCAGCGTGTATCTGGAAGATTAGTTTTTAATTCAAGTAAGTAGTTCACAGCAATATTTTTTTTGTTTTACACCGGTTCTACTTTTGTGATTTTAATGATTTCTACTCCATGTGAGATCCTGGGCAAAGGTAATAGGGAACCAGGCCCCAAATGTTTGCAGACTTGGACATAGTCACGTGACCTCTTCCTGAGCACCAGAGATGCCCTAACTGCAACACCAGCAAAATCAGCAGCCACTGTGCTGACTGTGACAGCAGGGCAGTAAGGAGGGGCAGGGAACCAGCAGTTGACACTCCATGGCAGATGGGTCAAGTCACTAAACTAGAACAAAAAGAGTTTCCTGATCTTGCTTTCTGTGTAGTCCACCAGTGTTTCTACTCTACTTGCTTTTGTCTGAGCAGATGCACCCAAGCTCTTGGGTTTCACTGGTAGATGTTAAGTGCCCATGAACACCTCTTTGACCGGTCATCCTGCAGAAAGTGAACTAAGAGTTCCACTCTGCCCTGCAAAGATGGCTCTCAGAAGATTTTAGTTCAATGAAAAATAAAGAAAACAGGTGGGGGGAAAAAAAAAGAAAGCGAAGTAATTCACTGAGTATTGCAAAGGTGCTTGGAGCATGCTATCAGAAGTTATATGTGATAAAATCTTCTCATGGTGACCTGCATGCCGCTTTAGTTGTTCTGATTTGTCCTATAAATAAGAAGTATCGAATTCCATTAATTTTCTATTTATGTATTAATTGTATGAAATCAAAATTAAGAACATTCAAAAAAATTAAAGAAGGCTGTTGATTTGTTTTTTTCTTACTCCCTGCACATAGTCACCCAAGAAGACTGTTAAGAAGCACCATATAAGTTTGTTGAAGGAAACTGAAATATCTTTCTTTTAAAAAAGCACATTTTAATGAGTTTATTTTGTAAATAAATAAACAAACACATTTTGTTGCAGGGAAGACACAGATTAGCTTTTGGAATTGGCTTCCAAGTTAGATGTGGTAGCTGCTACAACTTTACCAGCCACAAAACAGCAGCAAAATGAGAAGTGTTTACAGGCACAAAACTGACGTGCTTATTTTGTGGTGTGCAGGTGATTCAAAGGTTAAAGAGGGAGAGGAGATATCTGTCATTCTCATGGCAGAACATAACCTTCCATGTTCCTGTGGTGACGCTTTAATGTAATTTATCAGAGACTTTTCACTGACCTAAAAGCTGTCAAGAACACAAAAGGTATGTAATAAAATCCTATGCCCCAAACAGGGAAATGCATGCTTTAGTGTGCTAGTCTGTTGCTAATTCATCTTTGTTATGGCAACTACCTTCTTTCACTCCTTCCCTGCTGTAACCATTAACCTCTCCCCTTCTTTCTCTTTTCCCTGAGCTTTTCCTGCTGAGCAGATGCCACAGAGCATCCTTTTGGTTAATCTGGGTTCTCTATCCAGGCTATGTCCCCTTCCCAGCCTACTAACCTTTTGGAGATGGTGTGGGAGACAAAGTTTTGACCATTGGGATTGGAAGTAAAACGTTATGGCACATCATCTCATTGAACCGGTGTGCCCCTTGATACAGAATGTGCCTTGCCAACCCCAGTGAGTCCCAGCAGCCCCCAGCACTGTTTTTGGGACTTGACTTGTGCCTATCAAGTCTCCGTTCAGCACTGTCATAGGAACAGAAGGAGAGACTCTATGGTTGAGGCAGAAGCCCAGATAATGTCTTGACAGCCAATAATCCAGCACACAGCTTCTCCTCTCCTGAGGGATGTCAGCCAAGCTATCAGCCGTTCTTATGGACATTTGAGGAGGCATGGAGCAGGGGAAGGACTACATGTTCTTCTAGGAATTGGTTGGACGTCTGCTAGCCAATGGAAAATAGTGCATTCGTTCCTTATTATTTGTGGCTTACACACAGTGCTTTTACTTTCCCAATTAAGCTGTCACCATCATGACTGCTGCATTGCTTCTGCCTCCTTCCTATCCTGCAGGAGAGGGGGAGGAGTGAGACTCTGAGTGGGTATTGGCTCGGGTGAACCCATCACAGATATAGGTTCTATTCTTCCCTGCTACACAACGTTTATACAGTTTGCTGTACTTTGAAGGGACGTGAAACTATGTCAAAAATAATGCTTACATTTATTTAACCATTTACTGTTTTTGGGCCGGAGCTTAAATCCATCCTGAAGGATTGTGGCATTAGGCCATATGGTTCTTTGCCGGGCCTGTCCCTCTCATGAAGTCTCTGCACAGCTTTCAGGATGACATGGTGCACTGTTGTAGAAAGTAAAATGTGCCTAGAGAGGCAGCTTGAGAGAACTGGAGCAGAATGGCTCATGCTGAGGGCAGTTTGCAAAGGCTTAGTGTGAAAACAAGATCACACTTGCTGAAGATGTGAAATTTACTGTCACACTTGGGAGAAAGAAGTCGCTGAAAATGAGATGCTTTCAGCAAACACATTTAACAGAGCAGAATTTGTACTCCTTTTCTGATAAAGAAAAGAAGCTAGAGTATAGAGGAAGTGATATTAAAAGCTATTGGGCTAGTCAGGGGTTGAACAATGAATAGAAAACCCATGGTGATGTTCTTGTGTCCTGCAGTTATTGTGAGCTCTGTTGCCCCTTTCACTCACACGTCCTGATCATCAGCTGCAATACACACACTTTCAAAGAGAAAAATACATAGATTCATGTAACCAAGATATGTTCCCTTTCTGACAGAAAATGCTTAGCTTTAGTCTTTTTTTTCCTCAGTATTCTGCCCTTTATGCAGGGCAATAGTACTAAGTAATATTTTATACATTTGTTTCTTCCTCTGCTGTCTGAATTCTGTACTTCTGAGTTAGAAAAAATTGTGAATGGTGAGAGTGAGTTTCATCAGTATCCCAGGCTGCAAGTGTTCGGATTTATTCAGTTTATTAAAAAAATATCCTGATTTAATAATATTCATAGTCCAAAATGAAAGATAAAAGTGGGTGGGGAAGGGAGGAAGGAAAATGCCGCCCTCAACATTTTGATTTTACAGCTGTAAAGCAGTAAATGTGTTATGTGACATCTGCAGGGTTTGAATAGCACCTTATTGTTATCCATTTATAATATTTGCAAGATTTGTTGCAGACTGGGAGACATGCATTCTGTTTGCAAGCTGACAAAGTCTGTTCTACATTCTGCTCCCAGCTACGTGACCAGGTAACCTAAGAGTATTCGGAGGCACTTGGCAGCTGTACTGTGTTTACAAATAAGGGCCTTGGTGGGGCTTATCTGCCTTGTGCAGGATCTTCTTCGCTGACAGCCGAAGGCTTGATGCTAGTGAGATTGTTTGAATGGCGTAAATGCTCTTAATGTAGGAACTAATGTGCCAAAATGCATATTAATACAGCTTCTGGCGAGATCTTCCATGGAGGCAGTTTCTGCCTTGCATTTGAACTCTTGTAGGAATTTCTCTGTAAGATTAAAGAGGTATAAATAGTGCACTTACTCACTGGGAAGATGTGAATTTGCATATTTTTTTTTCCTGCTACACATAAATAAAAGTAGAAATGCAGAAGATCTTAGCTGCGGTGGTAGCAGTGGGTAGTTCCCTGTTAGGATGAACAGATCTGCATGCAGAGTACAGGAAGCAAGGGCAGTGTTTCCAACAAAATAAATTAATGTTCAGTGTATGAGCTGGCTTAATCTGGCCTTAATCTTTTAATGGGGAACTGATACCTCTAAACTTTTTTTCATATCCTTTATTTTTCACTAGGCTTTATTAACTTTGTTTAAAAATAAAAAATGCATAGGGATTGCAGTGCTGTATCTGTGCCATATTGGCTCTCTAGGTTGGGGTTTAGGTTACACTGTCCTATCGATTGAAACCTCATTTTTAGGATCACAAATTCACATACACTGTTTCTTTTTCGAGTAAGATAACCTTGCTAAAAATTATTCTCTATTTACAGTGTATGAATACCCATAGTCCCTATTATTTTTACTCTCTGTAAAATAGGTGCTTTTGTCTTTACAACCAATAGGTTGTCTCTGTGCTAGGAAAAGAAAGCCACAAAAGGCTGACTCAACAGCAGTGCGTAGGCTCAGCGCTTACAGAGTTGATAAAAACTTTTGGATGTTAGGCTCAATACCTTCTCCACCCCAGTGGTTTCATGCCAGTAATATTTCAAAGCGATTCAGGGACTCTTTTTTTGCAATGAACTGTGCTTGAAAGATAGCCTGCTGCAATGAGAATTGTAACTATTCTTAGGAAATCATCATCTGGGAAAGTCCTGAGATATCCTGGAGCTGTTTTGTGTTGTTTCCCAATAAGGAGCAAAAGACACCTGCCATTTCATTAAACACCTTATCTTGGCCTATTTTGGAGTCTCTTTTCAGATGAAAGTCTATATGCGAATGAAAATACTATCAGACATGGTCCAGATGAGAGCGATAGCTGTGAAAAAATACTTATAAAATGCTTGCAGTTTATACTTTTCTATGCTAACTCAGCTTATTATTCATGAAATAAAAACAATGTTAACTACTTGCTGACGTTTTCTGTTTTTCTGTAGATGAAGCACAAATATGAGGGAAATATGAGCCTACACGTGATTTTGATGTAGCACTTTTACCAAATGTAAAGAAATGTTATCCTTTGCCTCAGGTAGTGTGTTGCTTGCACATTCAGAAATAATTAAATTCCGCTGTAAATAAAGATTCTTGCCTCAGGGGGGTCTGAGTTTCTTACTAGGTGTCAGTGTATTCTGAACATCTGCTGTACCGAAACAATATTTTACAATATTTATCCAGCTCCTTACTGAGACATGACAACAAGTGCCTTGACTCTTTAGGAGTACAGAGGGTGTATTTGTTCCCTCAGACAGGGCTTGCCTTAGCCAACTGCTTGTGCTCAATGAATGATAGGATCCCTTAATGAACGTCAGTTGTTCCAGGAAGCTACTGTTGTTCTTTGGTAATTGCTGGACAAGGAGAAACCTGTCATATTAGCACAGAGGGGAGCTGTTTCATGATACTACTCAGCCCAAATGGATCTTTCCTCAGCTCACCAGAGGCTACTCCGAGAAACCAGGGCAACTGAGTTCTGAATTAAAGCATAAGTTTAAAGGCAAAACAAGATTTGTCAAGTATTTTCTGAACTGAACTCCACTGCTAATGGCTGTTTGCTGCCTTAAGCATTGCCTTGAGTGATCTGATTTTTGATTAAACTGGGCCTATCTGAGATAATCTGCAAGTAATGAATTGCATAAAGTGTTATGTGAGCAAATAGGAAGTTGTAAAACCATGCAAGCTTCTCATTCTTCTGCAGAAGGGATAACTGAGACAGGAGTTGCTGTTCCCCAGCAGGAAAGCAGAGAGGGTGCAGATGTCCTGCTGTGATTCTGCTGGGCTGACACCTGTCTCCATTGCCGCTGTTTCTCCTTTAGGTCTGTTCTCATCATCTTCCAGCTCCACACTCCCTGCTTGTTGCTCTCCTGCTGCCCCTGTACCCCTAGGCTTGCTATGAGGATGTCTTTCTGTTCTTTTAACACTATCCAGTCCCTTTGCAGCCTCAGGTGACTATCAGCCATTCCAGCCTGCCCTGTCTTCTCCAGGCTGTCTGATTACAGGGCTCTGTTGTCTCCCTTTAATGCTAGCAGGGCCTGTTGTGACAGGGCAAGGGTAAATGGTTCCAGGAAAAAAAAGAGGTAAGATTTTGATTGGATGTAAGTTTTTTACAATAAGGGTGATAAGGCACAGGTTGCCCATAGAGGTGGTGGTTGCCTCATCCCTGAAGACACTCAAGGTTAGGCTGGACGAGGTTCTGAGCACCCTGGTCGAGCTGTAGGTGTCCCTGTTCATTGCAGGGGAGTTGGACTGGATGGTCTTTAAGAGTTCCTTCCAACTCAGATAATTCTATGATTCTTTCCTTTTGGATAGTTGCTTTGTAAGCCCATTCTGGACAGAAGCAGGAGTTAATTTTGCAAACAACAGCAGACCTAGGAAGATTCTTCAGAACCTCATGGTATTTTCCTCAGGAACCTATCTACCTGCTATGGGGGTAGGAGTGATTTTATTCCTTCAAGGTCATTAATGTCCCGGTTCGTTAAGGTGTTCAAAGTGACTATGAAGTATAATTTTCTTTTAGAGAATAAAATGATGAAAATAGGTTGATTTAAATAGAGCTGATAATGAAGTCTTCTTTTCCACATAATTTTCTTCAGCTGGAAGTCATAACTCACCAGTGTGCTGCTGTCATTAATGTCTTTTCATTTTCAGCTGTGTGAAATCCTTAATTTGTGAATGTAGCATTTTACACAATTTTAAAGTGCAAAATGCTTTCTTCCTCGGTTAATTAACACTGGCTAGATACCCACAAGAGCATAACCCTGTAATGCATCCAAATAACAAGATTTAATTGATTCTTCTATGGCCTATTAAAAATGCATTGAGAGTTTAAAAGATTTAAATGGGAAAAATAGAAAAAAAATCCTAGACTGGCCTCTATCTGACACAGAGATCATGTCTGAAAATTCTAACAAATGGAAAACCACTCTATGTGCAATTTTCCAACCAATCTCTAACTGCACAGAAGCAATGCTATGGGAGTTAAAACAAGAAATTGTTACTTAATGCTAAATATAGCCTTTTATTTTGTAGGTTTTTAGTCTGAATGAAAGATGAGGTGAATAAGTTGAATTCAGCCTCATACATTATTCACAGAGACTGAGCTAACATGATCATTCTTTTTAGTTAAAGCCACTGCAAATAGCACAGCTATTCATTTTAGCACTGTTAATACAATGAAGACGTGTTAATATGGAATCGGAGTCGGATTCTGTCAGTCTTAAATCTCTGATGCTAATTCTGTCACATCTTTGTATGTTTAAATTTTTTTTTTTTGCATCCACCCTCACCTTTTCTAAATCTGATACGTTCAACTTAACTTTTTAAATTATTTTAAATACATGCAAATACAGCACAAATTGTTTATCTACATTTATGTAATAAACTCATTAGACTTTGTTAGCTGCTCTTTATTGCTCACATCAGTCTTGTATTGAGAGGAAATAATTAATGGTGAAATCCTTGTTAATGGGTGGCCTGTTGACGGGTCTCCTGAGTTCATGGTGACCTCTGCTTGCTTGCAGGCCAAAAACCTCCTATTTTTATTGTCTGTAGCCTTCCTCACCAATTTGGGTACTGTGGATCTGATTAATTGTTTGGAATGTGGTAGCCCCAGAGGGTCTAATCAAACCATAATGTTCTACCAGGACAAATATATCCCTTTTTATGTGCACATAACAGTGGCTATATGCATAGTAGCAGTGCTTAGTAGTATATTAACAGACAAAAAATGTTCTACTAGCATTTTAAGGTTCTTGCAAGCTGTATTCCTGGCTATCCTGAATACTGAACCAGCTGTTAACCATGACCTCAAAAAATCTTTTGTCCTGTCACTTCTGTCCCTACTCTGGAGATGTTCAGTTTGGTCTCTTCCTTCTCCTTCCTTTCCCTATGGTATATGGTACTCCTCTGATTACCCTTGAAAAATGCTTAATATTGTTTTTTAAAATTCACCCTTTAGTCCAGCCTCATTGCAGAGGTTCTTCTGAACTGGGTGCAAGGGTGTAAGAAACTTCCAGATGGGAACACACAGAGGCCGTGACATGAATGTAGGCAACCCAAACCTTCATAGATTTGGCAGCAGTTTGTTATGTGGTTGATTACGTTCAGGAGTTAGACTGTGAAATCTTGTGAGCCATGCTGTGAATGAAGCTCAATTGTCTTGTGAAGGGGAATGCTACACTGACCCTTCTCCTCTGAAAGAGTGGTCAGGCACAGGAATAGGCAGCCCAGGGAGGTGGAGTCACCATCTGTGGAGGATGTAGCTATGGTACCAAGGGACATGGTTTGGTGGTAGTTGGACAATTGGACTAGATGACCTTACAGATCTTTTCCAACCGTAATGATTCTGTGGTTCTAATAGAAAGGTCAGGATTTGCTTTCTAATGATTAAGAAGAAGGACAGGTCCCCTTCTTCTTCCCAGCTATTGCTCTTCTCCAACCTATGTCTCACTACCTATTCTGCATCTCTCATTTCTCTTTTTTTTTTTTTGAGTTCATTCACAGTTCTGCTCCCTGCCTAACTGTGTCAGAGTATATTGTGCATCCATTAGCTACTGTGCATTACCTNGTTCTTGGTCTTTTTTCTTTTTTTTTTTTTTTTTGAGTTCATTCACAGTTCTGCTCCCTGCCTAACTGTGTCAGAGTATATTGTGCATCCATTAGCTACTGTGCATTACCTAGAAGACAAGGACTGGTGTTGTGGTTTTATGACAGCTGGTCACACTGAGAGACTTACTCCCCCATTCATCTCTCTTTCCTCTCTGTTGCCCTAATACGTGATTTGTCTCCTACTGGAGGCACGAACTATCTGAAATACTGAGATGTCACAGTCAGTGTCTGTTGTCTCTCCTTCTCTCCAGGTATTCAGTTACATGACATCTTTTTCATCTAATGTCATTTCATATGTGAAGTGTTTTAACTAGAAAAGTAGGTTCAAAAGTGAGAGAGTCATATCTGAGGTCTGAACGCGTTTGTGTGTGTGGCTCAATTGTGCAGTTGCATTTGTTGGGCTAGGATGGAAAGATAAGACTGTGAGCAGAAGGAATGAGACGCAGAAATAAAATAACAAGAGTAAGTGAAATAGTGTGTCAATTTCTTTGTGACACTATCATCTTAAATGCAATAGCAGAACCATAAGCAGCAGGACAGAAGATGTAAATCATGTGCTTACAGGTGAATGGTAATGGATAGAGCTCCAAGTCAATAGACAACTTCAAGTCATTCTTGAAATTCCAGGCCTAGGATAATCAGTTCCCTAGCTAGCTTAGAGCAGTGCCCAGGCTGCATAAGACCAAGTTAAAGGCCTGTTTATTTAGCTATGAGAGAGCCGTGGGCTGAGAAAACTGTGGTCTCAGCTGGCTGAATTCAACTGTCCCGGGATTTCCAGCACCCAACAAATCTATTAGGCCACCTTTTCTACCGTCTTATGCTATGGAAATGGAGCAGAAGCAGACTCAAAAATGTGTGTTAGAAACTGAAAGGGGTAGAAAAATAGCTGAGGGCAATGAGAGATCATCTTCATTATGACTGTTACATTTTGTCACCTGTGCTTAGCTGTGAATGAGACTGATTCTACTTGCTCAGCCAACATAAATAATTCATGTTGGCAAAGCTGATGAGAGAACAAGACAAAATGATGCAGTATTTGGTACTACTACTTCCTCTGCTCATTCATTTGAATTCTGTCACTGTAGAGATGGAGTCATGCTGTTTTGAACTTGTGTTATTAAATGCAGTGAGATGTTTAAGCAGCTCTTGGTAATACACTCACAACTTTTTATATCAGACAGTATTTTATTTTTTTTAATACAGTTATCTTTGTAAGACTTATTGTTCTAAGAGTTCTAATGTAACATGGGAAATCTGAAACGCCTTCATTTTAGCAGCAGTCCTAATTCAGATTAGACTGAAAAAAATGAGGTTTAGGGTTAGGGTAGGAAAAACTGCATTTTAGGCACTAAGCCAGAAAATCAGCTATTGCAAATGGTACCGACAGTAACCGATGAAGCAGGGGAGGATGATGGAGAGTGTGAGGAATTCTTTGCATTCATCATCAGAATGTTTCTCAAGCTTGAATTATTATTTTGTCTTGGGTTATTAGGTTGGGTTTTTTTTCATAAATAAAATAGAAAAATCCAATAGTGACTGAGTGAAACTAAATTCATTGCGAGCATTACATGATTAACAGAGAAAATATAAAATAACACAGTATTATGAAATACAAGTTTGGCTGATAAGTATTTTCAGTGCCAGATGCTGTATTCATAATTCCCTAGATCTTTGTACTTAACCTACTGAAACTTGGGAAGCAAAGCATTACATTTAGAATCTTGATTCTGTTGTGTCTGCCCAAAAAATGCAATTTGCAGCTTAACAGGGATCCCACTGAAACTGAAATCTATGTGAAAAATTTGTAGATCAAAGGTTGTGCTCAGTTCATCATCTAACAAGCTTAACAGGCCTGATCAGGTCCCCTCAGCAATGTTACGTGGTGGCAGTACGTTAAAGGGCACTGTTTTCTTCAGGGAAAGCTATGACTGATTCGGAGATGGTGTTAACACAGAGGCATTAAACCGTTTTCTACAAAGAAAGAAATTGGTTTTGCTCCTGCCTGAGACACAAGAGGACTGGCCAAAAATAATAATAACAGTCAAAATGCAAGCAAGTTGTATAAGCTGTATGGAACGCTACGTTCCAAAGGATCATTTGTGATTTTTACTGGAGTGCTTAAATACAGCTAGTCCTGGCCTTCAAGCATACAGTGAAGTAGATGGAAAATGGGCTGCTAGCCTGCTGACCCTACAGACCCAGCACCCTGCTTTGGGTGTCCCTGCTGAAGCAGAAGTTAGATCAGATGGACCCAAAAGTCTCTGCTAACCTCAGCTTATGATCTTCTCTCAGGTTGATGAGTATGCTGTGCTGCCCTGTCCTCCATTTTCAGATATCAACAAAGCGTACTTATTGTCTTTACATACCAATCTTCTATGTAGAGGAAGATAAAACTCTGCATGGAGCTCATCTAGATACAAGTTCTACAAGTTAAATGCTTTCTTTTTATCACTGGGGTAGTTCTATGAGAGTGCAACAGCTCTAAGAAATTCATGCAAGCTCAGTGGGTGGACGGGAGAAAGAAACACATGGAAGAAGCTGTGATGTTGTGAAGAGTTAAAGGAAGAAACTATATGATATTTTTTAAAATCCTCGTGGTTGACAGTTTGTGCTGTAAACTGGATATCTGTTCTTGGAAGTGCTGCATCTTTGCGTTTACAGAATGGCAGTTAATCATTAAATACCTTCAAAGGATAAAGCAAAACTACAATAAAATAGGAACAGGATTTCAAACGAAAAGGAAAGTTTTCTGTTTCTTTTTTTTGTTGTTGTTTTTTTTCCCCTGCTCCTGTTTACCCTTTTGCCAACATTTGAAGCAAAAATACCCAAAACCTCACTATCAACATATCAACTAACATTGTAACAGATGAGACAACAGAGGAGAAAATACGCTGTAAAAACACTACCAAAAATATTCTCCCAAAATATGCAGCTCAGATATCCAGTATAGAATATGCCTTAGAAAATTCTGTAGCAGAAATTCAGAGCTGACAGGTTTCAGATTTCAGAACAAAAAAATGCTCTGCTGTTTCTGACATTAGGAAGAAAATAATTTATACAAAAAAAAAAAAATCATCAAAGCCGTGTTTTATGTTTAAGATCAGTTTTTAAATCCTTCTTGAAAGATTGATGAGAAGTGCAAGTGTGGAGTTGGAACAGTCTCTCGTGCCTGTCAAAATGATGGCAGGCTGAATGATGGGATGACTGTACCAAGAAAGACTTGGGCAGTGAAATTTTGGCAGAGTATTAAATATGTGTATTTGGCAGCATCTCCAGCCAAAATGTACTATATAGGTGACACAGTAAACACAGTCCAGGATTACTGCTGGAATGTGGGAATGTTGCATTTCATGAAGGTTCATTCATACTAAATATATTCCTTTGCTTTTTATTTGTTCCCCCACTCTTGGCAAGAGAAATGTGGTGAAGGAGCAGAGAAGTGCTGTGAAGAAGTTCTGCTCAGTTGTTATCCAAGTCCCTTGGCACAAAGTATACAAAAAAATCCAGAGAAGCCAAACCCAGAGCTATCTGTCAGCAGGCTCTGAGAATCAGTGGTCTGAAGCTGCTTGCAGATTCCCCCTTTTCCCCCACTCCCTCGTTATCCTCTGCAATAATTGTTTTGCTGATCAGAAAGGAGTTGATGGGACCATATCTAAAACAAAAATTCACTATGTTTCTTCTGAGAGGTGTAAGTAGAAGGAAATAATACTTTGCTTCTCTTCTGATTTGTTTTTGTCATAAGAAGATACTACAGTGGTTTGCTTTGTGTTGGCTTCGATCCAGTAAATATATATCTATGTTGGATGTTTCTTCATATAGATATGCATGTGTGTGTGTATGTTTGTGTGCAGTGCACTCATATGATTCAAAGGTTTTGAGATTTTCTGGGCTTTGCATTGTTCTAAATGTGCTGCACAGTTTTGTGGATTAAACTCCTATGGACAAGGTGTTCAGCAAATAATAAAGAAAGGGCCACCTAACAAAGAAGCCATCTGTTCTTCTGCCACAAAAATAAATAAGTAAACAATCCAAGAAAGAGTCTATTTTGAGTCACTTGCATGGTTTGTACATCCTGCCTTCTCACTGTGCGTATACAGTACATTTAAGCTCAGATCGGAGGCCGTCCTGGTTGGCAGTGGCTAAAGACTCTGTGAATATGCTGGAGATATGGGCTCCAAGAGAAAAAAAAACAAAAACAAGTTGCTGAAAACAAAATGTTAACACTTTTGTAAATCTGCCAAGTTTTTCAATGTAACTGCCAACAGTTTGATGTTCAGAGGAACTCAGCAGAATTGCTAACATGCATGCTGCATAAATGGCTATTCATTAGAAAGATGCTGTACCTTATATGTGACTGCTTTCTTTGGCTGGCTCGTATATCAAGTATGGTACTTGTTTTGTACTGTGAAAAACTTTCTCCATTGCCATAGTAACCTTTTGCATGTTGGCGGAAGCTGATGTCATTCATGGCATTATTCATTCTTAGTGAATTGGTCCTCAAAGTGCTAACAAGTTCCAGGGAGCTAAAGGAAGACCAAGTTTACATTCTGGTTAAACATGTTTTAACCCCTTTGTTTCACCAGGTCCTTGGAGATACATAGGTAAGTACATCTGAGATGTATACCTACATGTTTGATTTCTTTGGTATTGCTAAGGAGAAAGGTAGAATATCACATTTGCCTAGAATAATTCTGACAAAGAATAAGGTGGAAGAGGCTACTCCAACAGTCTTTTTTTTTTTTTTTTTTCTTTTTGATAGCTCAGCGTTCCAGGTAAACCTGTCTTAAAATTTAAGGAAAAATAATTTAGCCTTTTTTTTGTATTTATCTGTTCACTTTAATTTAACCCATTCTTCATCATTGCTGATCATTAGTATTGTATGATATATACTATTTGTCCTTTAAGTATATTTACAGAGATTAGTTGGAATAGGATTTTCATTGTACATATTCTACAGATATTCTGTTATTAAAGTGGTAGCACAAAGTTGGGCATTTTCTTCTTGCACAATTAAAACTAACAGAGTGTTTCCTTTTGATTTGGTGTCCAAGCAGCTTCAAACTGTAGAAGGCGAACCTTACCTGGAGTTACATATGGCCTAGAAGCTTTTATACCATCTGTAATTCCTTTGTCTATGAGCTTCATTTCTCGTGTACAGCAGTGGAAGGTGTGTGTATGTGATAGCAAACGTCTCTTCACCAGTTCCAGGTCAAGGAAGGGAAGGCAACGGCACTTCATCCCGAAACTTTTCCCATCCTGTTTTCATAACATCTGTACACATCTGTGTCCAGGCCTGAAGGGGCAGATATGAAAACAACTCTTCCCACAAAGGGTATGACTAAAATAAGGGGAGAAAGGAATAACATGAAAATGAATGTGCTGAAGATTGGTTCTCCTGGATTTGTTGGAAGTCCCATCCAGTGTAGCCTTACTGGAGGCTGCATAAATTTTACCATACTTTTCTGAATAGGTATGCGTAATACTTCTTGTCTCTTCACCTCTGAGACTAAATCTGCTGGTATTAACCATTAGTCAGACTTAAAAGGAGCAGACATTATGTGTTTTAGTCCATACCCTAAGCTATCCAGTGAGCATAAAATGGTGTCAGTAATGGGCACAGCCAGGTGTGTTCTAATTAGTCCTAGGAATAAATTCAGAAACAGCTTATTTCTATTGAAATCTGAGAGTTGTCTTTTCTCTCTGTACTGGATGATTACTCCTCAACTAAATCCCAGTAGATCACAGCAATAAAGGATGTATGCTGTGACCCTTATTCCATGATAAACTTCTGCTGTACTTTTTTAACAGTGTCTTTCAAAATACCTACCAAAATACACAGATCTGTTTTATTTTCTAATTTACAGACTTGCCTGTATGTGGACACTTGAGCTTTCCATTTTGCACACATTTTATTCAGTGGATGCACAAGTCTTCCTATTTTATTATAGCTAATTTTAATCCTATTGTCATTTGTGCAAGCTGCCGTTAGGACGAGTAGAATATGATGCTAGAGTGCAAAGAGTAACAGGGACTACTTCTGATTCAGGGACAAGTTTGTCAGAGTTATCTATCTTCCTTGTTTCATAGCCCAATCTTTCTTTATAAACACTTTTAGGCCTGGAAACATTGGGCATTAGGTCTAACAAATATTCTGTGGTCAAAGAAATTCAACCTGCAGGAGGTCTTCTTGAAATAGATGTGGGATTTCTGGAAGGCACAGATTGCCATATAAAATATATTTCTCACCTGCTGGCACACTGTTATTTCACCTGTTCTGTCTTCTGCTTTTGTTTCATGTGTTTCTGCTCTAAGACTCCATCCTACGTATCAAGGAGAGAACTTGCCAACTTAGATTCTTCAGACAGGGCCAAGTATGCTAAGAATGTCTTATTCAAAAATCTGTGCTGAAATTATTTCCAAAGAAAGTCCTCTACAGCACAGTTATATCTGAAAATACACAGCTTTTTCAGATGCTAACTTGGAAGGAGCTCCATGCACTGTATATATTCTGTATATAATATAAATCCTCCTTGTAGGGGACAGTGAAGACTTTCAGTGTATCACCATACTGTCTGAGGTGGCCGTGAACAACTGAGCACAGTTTGGAATCTGAAATGAGTTAGTCTGTTGAGCTACAATGACAAGAAGTCATTTTTTTCATTAATAGTTAATTTGCTAATTCCAGTAACTCCTTCTGAGTTTATAAATTCAGGTCATTTCATTTGAACCGTACATTTCAAGTGAATATTAATTTGCTAATTTAAACTTCAACACTGCCACACTGGTGTTTGGTATGTATATTTATCTGTCTATCACTTTAAAAACAAGTCCTAAATTTTGTAAATGTGTAAAAACATAAATTAATCAATTCATGAACTTCCCAGCCTTGTTGCTGCTGTTTTAATTCTGCTACCAAACAATGTGAATAAGGATTATTTTGATATTTGTCAAATTGGAGATCTAGAAAAACTAATGGAAAGTTTATATTTTATTATGGCACAGTCGTCTGAGCAATTCACCAGTACTCTGAGTTTAAACTGTCCAGTACTGAAAGGTTAATTCAAATGAGAATATGTTCTATGTGTATTTTCAAGGTAAAAAATGAAGTAAAAGGCATTCCCTTGCATAAGATGACAGGTAAAATACCAATTTTGTTAATGATAGCTGGAAATTTCCGGAACAAAAACCTGCAATTCATCTGTGATTTTTTTTTTCCTAATGAATGTAGAAGGGGTTAGCAAATCAGTTATTTTCAGAAGTTTTCAATTGAAGTTAGAAAAAAATATCAGAAATTAAGACAAATTTGTATTTAGCAATTACATAAATTGCTAAAAAATGGGCTAGATCTTTACAAAAAAAAAAAGTTTTATTTTCTTAAATAAAATAGACCCATATTCACTTGAGTAAATAGTAAGTGACACCTATAAGAGTCAGCCAATTCAGTTAGGTACACCTAAAGACTCTCTGAGGTTATCTGGCATCAGCAGATTGGTGTAAGAAACAAACATTCCCAGTCCTTTAGCCCAAACCAGAGGACACTGGCTGCAAAAGATCAAATTTTTGTTTGTTGGATGTAGTAACTCCCAGCCTTTTGATCAGCTCCATGAAACTCTTGGCTATTTCACCCTGCTACCAAACTGTGAAGGTCTAGCAGCTATTATGCTACTGACTAAACTACAGACAATGTTCAGGCAATCTACTTATGGACTGTGATCAACAAGCAGTTGGAGACAACCAGGCTGATTTTTCTGTGGAGTTGGAGAATGGTGCCCAGGTGTGACTCCCCAGGATGTGGGTTGTTTGCAGGAGAACACTATGGCAGGGTTGATTCTGTAGCCCTGTATAATGAGGTCCTTATTTGTTTAACCATGATAATTGGGGTTAGCCTTAAGTTATACGGAAGTATATGTTTAATCATCATCACCTCTGGAGAGGTTTATTCCTCCACCCCCTTCCTTTCTTTCTCCTGCTCTCCTCTGTTCTCCTTCCTTTCTGATTGTGTGCAAGGAGTCAAGTTCCTCTGAACTACTTCACATCCTCACCTCATCCATCTCTTGTTGAGACAGCCATGTTTTCTCTCCCATCTTTAGTTTTGTTGCAGGTACCTTGATTCAGTTTTCTCTGACTGATTCACTCAGCTAGCTTCCTTTGGCACAGAACAGTCATTGTAAATGGCTTTGGGCAATCTGTGCTGGAGCACTTAAGGCACAGCAGTGATGCGGTTTGCCTGAGCTATGCAGGGCATGGTAAGGGTTATGAATTTTTGGCATTTCACCCATGTTTTTCCAAGAATGTAGCCCAGAAAAAGCCTCCAACTAAGCAATGTAAACACTTGAGGAATGCGACCCGCAGAGTGCTGCCACATGCCATGAAGCAGGAGTGCACAGATACAGCCAATGATTTAAGATAGATTCTCTAGCTGAGTACACTGCTTCGTTGGGGCTCATGTTTGCAACGGTGTACGACATTTTCATTACAAAATAATACACTTATCAGTAATATAATGAAAGCTTCTGTGGCAAGTGATGAAAGTTAAATTTCCATAAGTAAGGATCATGACATTTTTTGTCTGAAAGCATTTATAGACAGTATTAAACTGATTAAAGGATGTAAGAAAAGAATATCATTTTTAAAGATTCAGCATTTCTGAGAGGCCCATGAAATCACAATTTCAACCCACAGCCTTCTTCAGACACTAAAAACACTCTCTTTCCTCAGCAGAATGTAAGTAAAACCTTTGCAGAATGGGAGGATTGAAATAAAAGATCAGATGGATGACCCATGGAGAACAAAACATATATAGGGCATTTCGTTGGCATGTCAGGAACACATAGAGTCATTTTAAGGCTCTGCCTTATTCAGGCTGGGGATTAATCCTCACTGGAATAATGCAGAATAGATCCTCTCAGTTTAACCAGAGACAATGCCCATTTAGAAACTCTGGTAGGATAAGGACATTATTATTTACTATAGTTCACTGAATACATAGTAAGCATAAGCTCTGAGAACCTGATTGCATTTCTGCACACTCTTCCTTTGAGAAAGTTTTCCCTGTCAAAAGTAGGTTTTGAACTGGTATTATTAAGGAACTGGTTGGGTTTCCAGTGAATAAAAATTCCCTCCCCAAATACAAGTTTATAAAAGTGATTCATTAAGAATGTAAAATATATGAAACCTCACTCTATCCAGATATAGAAGAACAAAATGTGGATAAGCAAAATACAACTAAATACAGATAAACCCTGCCTTAGATTGGTACACAGTCATTAAGCTATTGTCTTTCAAACCTAAAATAATGAATGTTGCTTGCCTGACTCTAGTATGTAAAGCACTCACACAGAGATGTAAACTATAAGAATATATGGCACAGTTGCCTGAAATGAGTATTTCAGGCAGAAGTTTATAGAATGCCTAAATGTAAGTTTTCTCAGTGTTTACTTCTACTGACATAACATATTTCCCTCTGTAGAAGCCAAGGGCAACTAATTCATTATTTAAAATGGAGCCATCATGAAGCAGCTGAAGCTCTTGGAATCCAGTCCTCGATTAACACATCAACAATCAGGAGTTTTATTGTTGTGATGGGCCCTTATGGAGTCATAAATTCACATCAGTAGTGGTGTTATTCAGAGGTTAGTAGCTGCTCCAGTCTTTCCAATCTCATACATCTCCAAACTGACTGTTGTGAAGAAATGAGGCATTTTAGAATACTATGGACCTTGATGAACGCAAACCCTTGGATAGAAATCTACAGCTTTGTCAATTTGCCCAAGCTTAGTATTTGATTCACTGTGCAAAATGGACCCACGCAAACAGAAAATCTTTAGCAGTGAAAAAGGAAACCTTTGAATATAGCACAAGATACATTTTGATACTTCCTTTTCTAATTTCCCTTATTTGTACCAGTATTAGAAAGACCTATCCAATCCAGTAATTTGTTTGTTATCAAAATAGACAATGATGTATGAGTCTCTGAGTTAGGATATAGAATTTTTATCTAGAAAACAAGCTCTTTATCAATGAACTTAGGTAACAGACCTGGAGAAGGAAAGCAATCTGAGCTTGTCATTGTCTTATCTGAAAAATAAATAAGCATTGATGAATATAATTAGAAGTGACAGGCACAGAAATACTGTGAAATTCATATACACTTGAATGGATACATTTTTTTTTTCTCCTTGACTACCTTTCATAATGTTTCATTAACCTTGGTGGATAACTTCAGCAAGGACATTTATTCACCACAAACAAGGAATTAGGGCTGTTGTGTACTGGTTACATACAAAGATGTTTTCTGTTCTGAAAGGAAAGCTCTTTTTCTGTTCCCTTTCCTTTTTCTCTGTTCTCTTTTCTCTTCTCCTGATATTTTTGTGATGCTGTGTAACTTCTTAAAAACTAAAGGTCTTTAATATGGGTGTTCTGTAGCAAGCAGTAGAGTGCAATCCTTTGACGCGTATATTCCAGGTCACTTCTCAAATTTTTGCATCACCTAACATCTCTGTGGCCATGGTAAATTACTTCCGTATCTATCAGATAATTTTCTTTGACTTAACCTGCCCCTATGTGTTTATACAGCTGAACAGAAATGCCTTAGAAGTTAGAAAACTAGGTATTTTTGGCATCTTCCTTTCCTTGACTCTAGTCTTCTCTGACCCAGCTTCCCCAATTTTGCTTTCTGACATTGCTGCAGTTCTATCTAGAAACCTGTTGCTGTCCTCACTTCACCCCACGCAATTCACATGAACCTAGTGTCTCCCACCTTTCAGGCAGTGATTCATACCTCCTACCTAAGCTTTAAGCTGTCAAACTACACAAGTTTTTCTTCGACAAGTGACTGTTCTGTTAAAAAGCAGCCAACACAGTGTGTGCCACAGCAGTCGGGGACAAGAAGAGGCAGTGTTGTGCCCTCTCTGTCTCTCCAGCTCTTGTAGCTGAAGTTGTATTTCCACAGAAAAAGAATGTGAAGTCTGAAAGAAATATGCAGGTTGAATATATCATGAGGATAGTGTGGCGTTGACATCATCTTTATGTGACTTGGTTTGGAGAAAATAATAATAAAGGAGGCTGAAAAACTGAGAGGTGATGATCTACTTGAACATAGGAGAGCAGCCTCAGAAAAACCACAGATGCTCAGCTCCTCTTCCCATCATACTAAAATGTCTCAGCTGCATGGAAGAATATTCCATTGCCTGCTTGGCAGGGCTGTCCCCACCAACTCAGGCTGCCCAGGGCCCCATCCAACCTGGCCTTGAGTGCCTCTCGGGATGGGGTACCACAGCTTCTCTGGGCAGCTGTGCCAGCGCCTCACCGCCCTCTGAGGACAGAATTCATTACAAACATCTAATCTAAATTTCCCTTTTAGTTCAAAACCATTCTCTCTTGTCTGATCACTTTTCAGATCAACATGTAAAAAATTTGTTTCCCCTCCTGCTTATAATCTCCCTTTAAGTAGTGGAAGGCCAAAATGATGTCTCCCCGAAGCCTTTTTTTCTCCAAGCTAAGCAAGCCCAGCTACCATATCTGCCTTCATAAGAGAGGTGCTCCAGCCCTCTGATCGTCTTCACGGCTCTCCTCTGCACCTGCTCCTACAGCTCCACACTTTCCTTTTGCAGGGGAAAGTTCAAAAGAAGCCTGAATGCAGCACTCCAGATAGGTCTCACAAGAAAAGAGCAGTGGTGTAGGATCACCTTCCTGTCCCTGTTGGCTGATGCAGCCCAAAACACAGTCGACCTTTTCAGCTGTAAGTGCGCGCTGTTGGGCTCCTATTGAGCTTTTCAATTTTTTTTCCGCCCCGCCCTGATGCTCTCAAAGAGTTCCTGCCCCCGCCTGTGCACATAGTTAGGACTGTCTAAGATTAAACGCCAACACCTAGCGCGAGGCCAAAGGAATGTTTCCGCCTGGTTTCGAACCAGGGACCTTTCGCGTGTTAGGCGAATGTGATAACCACTACACTACGGAAACACGCTCTGCCAGTTTTGCAGTCCCTCGGTCCCACGGCCACGTTCCCCTGAGGGCTTCGATCCACCCCCGGGAAACGCCTGAGTGCCGCGGCTCTCTGGGCTGCGCGCAGAGCTGGAGTAGAGCTTACCTCACACCTGAAAAGATGCACTGGTTGATCTTGGCTCGCTCTTACAAAGCTTTCACTCCCAGTTAAGACTTCTGTTCTAACGTCATATAAAACATTTCTGCAGTTCGCAGCTCCTCAGGCAGGCGTGCCTGCTGGTGTCCCACCTACGAGCAGAGCCCCTCCTCCTCCAACAGTCCATTCCTGCGTGCAAGTTACATCGCACACACAGGAGACACACGATTTAAGACGCTCTCTCCTGAGGTATTCCCCCACAGGTGAACTTAGCAGGACGCCTTTTTCTTATCAGTACTAGTTTCTATTCTCCCAAGAACCACAAGTCCCTGTCTGTAGCTCTGATTTTTTCCTATCTTCTTCGGCTTTCTTATTTGCGGGAAAGCCTTTCAGCCTGCAGGGATTTTCCCCTACACTTGGTCTCACCTGAGTCTCCTCACTGACTTTCAGCACAATTAGCTTGGTAAATAAACTTTTAAATGTTTGCAAGAACCTTGAGAATGATTACTTTGAAGTGATAATCTAATGGGCCAGTCAGGGTGCTGTCAAAGTAAAATGAACTTCAGAGAGATGTGGAGGTGGTATGCCTGATCTCGGACACCTTATACAGCTATTGCTTCCTTTCCATTTTAGATGCCTCCATTGCTGGGGCAGACAAAGGAAAAGAGGCACCACAAAAGGCTGCCAGTAGATCCTTTCAACCAAGGCATCGGTCTTTCTGGATTTGAGTGCAAATCAATAGGAACTGAGAGATCTCATGCCTGAAAGTTACTTATCAAGCAGAGGAAGGAAGTTACCAGTCTTTTGCATAGCAGCTGATTATTTAGAGCGTTTGCCCAACAAGCCATAGCACCACTGCAGGCCTTCCTCAGCTCCTCCCTCACAGGGTTTCAGTCCGCTCTCTAGGAAAGTGCCATTGACAGGACAAGAAGGAATGTCCTCAAGTTGTGCCAGAGGTGGTTCAGGCTGGATATTAGGAAAAATATCTTCTCATAAAGAGTGCTGAGGCAGTGGCACAGGCTGCCCAGCGAGTTGGTGGAGTCAGCGTCCCTGGAGGTGTTCAAGAACCGTGTGGATGTGGCACTGAGGGATGTGGTCAGTGCACATGGTGGGAGTGGGCCTAGATTATCTTAGAGGTCTTTTCCAGCCTTAGTGATTCTATGATTGTATTCTATTCTATGCTTTGGTGTGGCCCCAAGTCCTGCTGAGGCCTGCTAGGACAAAGTAAGCCAGAAGTACTGTCAAGGAGCCAGAGGACACCACCCAGCTGGATGTTGGTCTCAGCTCTGCTGCCTGTAGTGAACATCACCAACACAGAGACCTGTCCTGGGAGCATACTTCCTAACCAAACCCCCCAGCACACAGCTACACACTGGGCTCTCCTTCCTTCAGGCCTTGTAACCACTTGGCTCCTGCTGTGCAGTGCCTCCAGCTCCCAGGCACAGGGCAGAGCGCGATGCCCTTAATAGAAAGTGTGTTTAACCTGGCTACAGAGACACTAAATAGGTGGTGGGGCCCTTAAACTCCTTGTGAAGCTAGAGCGGTGGTCACATTTGTGACCAGCACCTTAGGCTTCTCTAGAAAGCTTGAGTGAATCTGGAGGTGGGGTCACAGCTGAGCTTTACATGGGGACACGGTGCCCACACTGCCCACCTCCAGGGGTGCCATCAGCCTGTGAGCACCATTTATGACAAACAAGGAGTAAACTTACACCTGGGCTTGAGGTAACCCTGGAAAATGGCTGCACATATGGAATAGCTGCTTTTGCCAGGAGTTAAGCAGGGCTCTCACCTGTGGTTGATGTACCTTCACACCAGTTTCACCATTCTATCAGCCAGCAAAAGGCTGCTCTGTCCTCGGGGACTTATGGCTGCGCTGCCTTTATGCTGTTTGCAAGCTTTCTGCCTCTGGTGCCAGCAAACACAGCATGCAAGCAGCAGGACATGAGTGAGCTGCGTACAGCACCGGGGCAGAAATAGACACGTCCACGCTGCCATTTATCGTCAAACTCCAAACCTCGTACCAAGTGCTGTTTTTGCCTCCATCACACGGGGCGATAATCATGACATTCTCAGCGTTCCCCTTTTGTTGGGCATTAGATGCCAGTGGGAAATCCGAGTGGCTCTTTGTTGCATTCAACTCCACCGGGGCTCCTCCAACCCAAACAGCCTCCCTGCCCCCCTCCCTCGGGCAGCGCGCTGACGGAGACGGGCAGACAATGAACTTGGGGAAAAGAATAATTACAAAAAA
>VXAB01008766.1:107448-140293 GCA_013399175.1 Odontophorus gujanensis | reverse complement strand
TGTGAGCCTCCTGGTCACTGTCAAGGTAAACAATTAGGTGCTAATCTGCCTATTAGAGTTAGCCATCAGTGTGTGCTAAAGAGACACCAGCTTCATCTTTCATGCATGATTAAGAACTTGCAGCTGACTTGGATGCCTGTTTGAGTCTGAATGAATGAAAGATTTCATTAAATCATTAACTGTTAAGAGCCCATTAAGTCATCAACTTTCTTTTTGGATATAAGTTTTGTAATAACATGATTTAGGGGTCAGTGGCCAAGAACATCTGTTCTATTGTTTGAGGACCAATACCAAAACAAATCTGTGGCAAAGGTTGCTGGATAGAGTCTGGCATTGTCTTAGCATGCATGCTTTGTACCAGGAAATGCACTCCCTCCTTGGAATCCATCTCCAACCACTTCAGTGTTAAGAAGGTTTGTTTTACATAGGTAAAATATGTGTCTTTCCAGAGTGCTCAGTGGAGCTTCCTTGCTTTCTCTGAAAGAAACTTGTGAGGTCTGAAAGCCCCCAAAAGAATATTATAACGTAATTTTTGCTATTTTTTAATTTATTTTTTAAAATACATAAGATACATTGCAATTCAGTTCTAATGCTATTTCTGTGGTGAATTTCATGAAATTCACACTGAATGAGGAGGCAGCAGAATTACATGAACTATTATTTTTTGTTTTATAGAGGAGAAAATATAGGCCTTTAAAGCAGAGTAAAAGTACTATGTAGCAAAAAATACATAAGAAAATGTTTTCTATTTGAAAATTATATGACAGTCTTGGTCCTACTTCAGTAATGGAAATTATGGAATCATAGAATCACTGGAGGAACCTCTAGAGATCATCTATCCACACCCCCTGCTAAAGNCTAGAGATCATCTATCCAAACCCCCTGCTAAAGCAGTTTCCCTGGAGTAGGTTGAATAGGAAACCATCCAATTGAGTTTTGAATATCTCCTGAGGAGTAGATTCCTCAGCCCCTTTGGGCAGCTTGTTCCAGCACTGCCACCCTCAAAGTAAAGTAGTTCTTTCTCATATTCAGATGGAACTTCCTGTATTCCAGTTCCAGTCCATTGCCCTTTTCTCTATTGCTGAGCACCACTGAGAAGAGATTAGCTCTATTCATTTGACATTCACTGTTTAGATATTTAGGTGTTGATAAGGTCTCTTCTCAGTCTTCTTCAGGCTAAACAGTTGCAGGTCTCTCAGCCTTTACTTACAGTGTAGATGTTCTAGGCCTTTAATCACCTTTGTGGTCCTCTGCTGGACTCTATCTAGAAGTTCTCTGTCTTCCTCAAACTGAGGAGACAAGAACAGGATACAGTACTCCAGATGTGGCCTCACCAGGGTTTCCTTTGACCTGCTGGGCACACTCTTTTTAGTATATTCCACAATGTGCCACAGTGTCACACTGTTGATTCATGGAAAACCTGTTGTGCACCAGGACACCCAGATGCTTCTCTATAGAGCTCCATTCCAGGAGGTCAGCCCTTAAGCTGTACTAATGCATGTGGTTATTTCTCCCCACATGTAGGACTCTTCACTCGCTCTTGCTGAACCTTATAAAGTTCTTCTATGCCCACCTGTAATGGTTTTATGATTTTTGTTATTGGTATTCCACACAAAAACAGCATGTAAGGCACTGGGACTTAAAGAGTTAATGCTCTGATTCCATGGACTGCCTAATTTCTGGGTCCCTTGTTCTCAGAAGAGAAGAATAACTACATACCCCAGAGGACTTTGTGTCCCGTTTTCCACTCAGAGGGAAAGGTAAAACTGCACACAAGTCCCAAAACTCATTTTTGGCTGCTTGTCTCAACATGTGGGTTCCTTAGCCATCTTGATATCAGCTTTAGAGTAAGGCATTTAGTTTTGTACATTCCATCTCATACTTTCTTTGATTTATTAACTTCAATTCCAATTATATTGTATCATATTGTGTTATTTTGCATTCCCATTTCTTATTTAGTGAGTTAGTATTCCTCCTCATATCACTGCTGCTGTTTTGTTTTTAGGCCCATCTCATTACCTCTTCCACTTTTCCCCCTTCCCCTTTCCATGTTTCCCCCTGTCCCCTTTCCATGTCCCCCACATGGGGTGGGGGACGCATGTGTCCATGGGTCCCCCACCCCATGTGTCACAGAACCGGGCTGAACCAGCCCATAAACCATTGCCACCACCTCTCCTTCCTGTCCAGGTAAATATGTATTGCATGTTAGATTAAAATTGATTTTGATTATTTTAAGCACAATACTTTCATTTCAGACTTAATATACTGTATTAAACAACAGTAAATGGAACACGAAGACCTTAAACACTTTGACATGGCCAGTACAATATGTTATACCTAGTAAGAATTACCTGAATAGAATGGACAGCACTGAAGAAGTTAAGTATGAAAGATTATTATTTCTGTCTAAAGTTCAAATGTTACAATCAAATTATGAGGTCACATATCCCAATTTCAGTAGAACCTCTAACACTGATTTTGCAGAGGCAAATAAGTTTTTAACTATTTTTGCACACAGAATAAGATTCTGGTTTTATACAGAATTTTACTTCTGCAAATGTAGAATCATCTGCCAAGAACAAGTTAAATGGCAGAGACTTTTACTTAATAGATGGTGAACAATAATCCAGTGTGCTGGACATCTATAATCAAAGACTTATTAAGCTAAGCTAATTAAATAAATACAGTAAGCCAAATAATTAAGATGAAAGTCATGACCTGTAACGATCCCAGGTCCTGTCTATGACACAGAATTAATCTTTAATCATGCCTAATGGCTGCTTGCATATTTAATGCCTCCTACAGTTACTATCCTCCCCAAAGGGAATCCTCTGTTTCTTCCCTTCTTTCAGTAGTTCCTTCGGGAAAATGTGTTAATTGCTCTGACAGAGCAGCAGAAGTAGTTCATGTTTTCAGAGCTTTTCCTTTGTCATGTCATTATTATTTTTTTTTTCCTTGATCACAGTCAGTAGTGCAAGTATACATCAAATTGTAGTGGTGTCCTCAATTGCATCACATGTAAGAATAAGCCCAAGAGTTCCTCAGAGAACTTTAAACTTGAGATACTCCATAAGAAATACTTAACTTGCTGTTCATATTGTTCAGACAGCATAACTTACATTTCATTGGGGTTAATGAAAGTGATCGCTTGATACACAGTTCAGGTCAAATTTAATTTATTGTGGAAATTAGATTTTTAATTTCTTGTGCACCAGCAAAACTGGTACAACCATTTAAAAAATGCTATCATAACCTACCAGATGTTTCTCAATAATGTTAGGGAATTTAGAAAGTTTGTTGCCAATCTTCTTTTTACCTCCTGCACTGAGCAGCAGGAGATTGAGTAACAGGTTTTGAATTCTTTACATTTATTCTGTTCTTCGATTCTGTTATAAATGGGAAGAAGGTGTTTCCTTCAGAGTTCTTATTTCCTGAGAGGGAGAATGAGTCCTGTGATATTTTCATAGGCTAATACAGTACCACTGCAGAAATGCACCACCTACCACCTCACTATGCTCACATCCACTGCTTGGTCTTCACAAATGTACAGCAAGGGTCAGTGTTTGTCAGTGGGTGCCATTTTTTTCTTCACGGAGGAATTTACTTCATACTCACTTCCATATTAGACACCTTTTTGTCAGACTGCCATCTATCACGTGGCAACAAAATGTAAAGGAATACTGTTGGGAATGTTCGGCCTCTACTGCCATACCACCAACATCTGACTGTGATGTCATGAGCTGATGCAATAAATAAGCAGGCATCTTCAGAGCAACCCTCTTAGATGTTAGTTCTCATTCATCAGGGAGGAGTTTTAAACATGTTTCTGTTGCCAATAACCTTGTTCTGTATCCTCCCACTTACATGATTTGCCATTCAATTACTTCTCTTCAGCACATTCTTTAAATGAGCTAAGAGTTTTTCTTGTCTGTGCGTTTTAAATCAGGTAAGCTTACTTTTCAGATAAGATTTTATTTTTTCCTTTTGACAGGGTGAAGGCATTTTAACAATAAATTGATTTCATTATTGTCCTGGTTCAGTAAATCATTTAAAGATGTGTTTAGTCTCCTGTATCTTGTGGACTTTATATATAAGATGTTCATCATGTCTAAGTTAGCATAATTTCACTCATGACTGAAATCACCATGATTTATACCAGTTTTAGAATCAGCTCAACCTCCGTATCAAGAGCCACAGGGGGGTAGTGAAGTGAATTCATTACTTATTATACCTTGTGTACGCTCATTTTTCAGGTTTTTTGTTGTTTTTTTTTTTTTTTTTTCTGTATTTTCAGATTTTCTGAAGATACAGGAAAGTGTAACATTTACATCATCTGAAATCAGTGAACTTGCAATTCATGTACTTCAAGTTTTTCTATTAACTTATTTTTCAAAATACAGTATTAATGCTTAGAGATTATTAAAATCTGGAAAACAGGGAAAAGTCTAATTTAGGCAGAAACACACAGTTATGTCTAAGCCGTTACAGAAGAACTGAGTAATCATAACACCAGTACAGAATTAAACACAACTAAGCAGTATAAAGCTAAAAGAGAACTGATCCAAAATGGAAAGTGAGAGAGAAGCAGATCTCTACAGAAAGTAAACATTTGTAGCTCCTCATATCATCATTTGAGAGTACTTTTTGATTTATTATAGTGACTTTCATTCCTCCATCTTTCGTTTTTGTCAGTGTTGAGAAACAGCTAATTACACGAGTAAGCACCTTACTCAGAATTCAGTAATTACAAGGGACCACTATTATTTTGAGTGAACTATTGAATTCATATTAGATATATCTTCTCCAACATCTGGAAGATGCTTGAATAATCTGGGGCAGTGGTATGGTTATGTTGTTCACATACAGGACCTATGTGGAAGTCCATAACAGTCATCCGTTTATCTAGTGATTACTAACCCACACAGCTGGAAGAATGAAGTGTTTCAAGGTTGAATTTGTCTAAATTCATTTGATATTTTTTTCAGTCTGCAGGAGTGAAACTTTATGTTACTGATATCTCAGTCTGTATGTGTGAGTACTTACAAAGAATGCTCAAGTCAAATACTCACCTTTTTTGTAACTGACCTCGGAAGTGGCTCCTGGGTTTTCTTAACTTTTTTTTCTTACCTTTTTTGCCACTCTCTTTCAATCTGTGTCAACGCTACAAAGTTTAAATGTTTTCTCTGCTTGTAGCGCTGAATGGATTGCTATAATACTTCATGCTGATTCCCAGATCTTTGTCAAGATGTGAGGCTCCCAAGGCTCCATTAGGGCAGGGTCTGCTGCACTGCCTCAACCAGAAGCAAGGCAGCTGGGGCAGGCACATTTGCAGGTACCAAGCACCTTCCTGGAGACCGGTTTTCCCTGTGGCCGAGCATATAGGCCTGCTGATGGGAACAGCTCAACAGAGCGTATGGCCTGTAGAGTTGTTGGGAAGTAGTCCTGTTGCCTTCTCTAACTCAGAGGGAGTGGACAGGGGCAGTAAATCCTGTGGGGGTCCATAGGATTCTGGAATAGGAATCTTTTTATAAGTCATTACTATCTAAGGCTCCTAATTCAAGCAAATTTCTTGAATTGTTAATTCCCAAATGCATTTACTTTTGTTTACTTTATTAAAACATATTTTGTTTGGTGGGGTGACTCTGTAAGAATAACTTGTCCTTAGTATTTATTACTCCATCAATTTTCATGTCATCTGTAAACTTCACATATAAAAATCATCCAGTGAACTAATAAAAACCACAGAAGTACGGTAGGATTTACAAACTCTCTCTGCAGGACCATTGCAGGAATTGAGTCAGGCATCTGCAATGGATAATAAGGGAAGTAAATAAAGGGAAAAAGTCCCTTCTCCTTCCTTTTTGATTTCAATAAAGATATGACATTGTGTTGACAGTGAGAAGAGTCATTTGGCCACATGTTCCTCTGTAGCTCTTTCCATTTTGGTATGTGCTTAAGGACATGCAGCCCACTGTGTCTAGTGCAGGCTCAAAGATGCTCAGTTGTAGTGTAGTGACACTGTACGTGTTTTAAAGCAGTGCATCAATACCAGAGAACTTGTGGAAGTATTGAAGTGATGATGATGAAGCAATGTTAAGAAGATCACTGCATATTTAAAGTTCTGGGTGACTCTGCAAAGTCAAATTGTTGTAAGCTTTAATCATTCTATGTAAAAATCTAGGAAAAATATTGGCTGAAAAAGTTTTAATACTTTTTTGAATTCCTCTGTCCTCTGTAGGACCTACTCACTACAAGTCACACTTCTTCCAGCACTTTTTAAAGCCTACAAGGTTTTTGAAGTGCAGTAAACTTTCTTATTTTAGTTTTTAAAACTATTAGAACTTCTTAGAACTACTGACCTTTTTTGATGAGGTGTCAGATTTTTTTGCCTTTTCTATATCAAATAGAACACACAGAGATTAACTGTATGGTGAATAAAAGAAAAAGCAGTTCGTCTTGTGATGTGAAACATCTGCTATGAAAATGTCAACATCTTCAAGACAGAATGAAGTACTAACGATAGTGAAACATTAAAATGTATGCAACTTTATGTAACTGTTTGCCTGTCTTTTTCTGTTCTCAGTCTTTGAAGGTAGATAGGCAAGTAAGAACAAAGCAGTTGTCTAAATTAATGAAAAGCATGAGTAGAACATTTACATTGTCTACTCATATGTGTAGGGTGGAAAGCTCTATTTAAGTAAGTGCACATTTCTTTCTTATCTGGACAAGTAGGATAAGTCTAGTGATGGTGATTATTCATTCCTTGTGACTGTATAAACCCCATCTTTGTCTTTTATTAAGCAGAAAAACAATGATTTAAAAAAAAAAAAAAAAGGAAGATTAGACCTCAGACAGTAACAATTCTCTTTAAAAGACTTAACAATCTTTCACGGTGTTTAATATATAATTGTTTGGATATCATTTACCTTTAAGTTGAAATTGCATAAAGAAACAAAATGGCTGGTACACCAGGTTTTAGATGCAATTGGGCACTTTATGTTACACAGATCTCAGCAGAGCCTGATATTCGAAATCTTCATTGTTATGCAGTTTGTTAACATGGCAAGGATCAAAGCATCTAGGCTAAAACACTCATTTATTCTAATTAGAAGAGCTATGCTTATCTTTTCCAGGTTTTATCCTTACAGTACGTATAGCTAGCAAACGAGTAATTGGTAAACTTAGAAAGTTAAGACAAAGGCATATTGAAATTTTTCTCATGATGCACTGTGATTTGACCAGAGGTTTCAGTAGTAATCTATTTTTGCCTCAACTCATTTGTTTAAAACAAACAAACAACAACAAAGAAATTTTAAAAAAAGTTGATCATTTTCTGAGAGGTCGATTTCTAGCAATTGTCCAGGTAGTTGGACGCTGATTGGTTCTGCAGTTGAAGATATTATAAAAACAAAGGAGTCTGATTTATAACTGTTTTAGTTTTTTTTTTTTCTTTTATTTTCCCCCTTCCAGAAAAGCATGAAAGGGCAAGCTTAATGTGTTATAGCAATTCATTTATTTCAAACAGAAACAGCTCTCTGGTATATTGATTCTTGAACCATTTTATTTTCTGTCTGTCATTTCCTGCAAATTATTTCTCTTTAATTTAAATTACCCAACCTTTTAGAATTGCAAAATAATTGTGTCTTTTTTACAATGAGAGATGAGCTGACAGTGAATTTCTCAGCTTACTCAGCAGTTTGAATATCATACAAATATACAACCAATTGCGTAAAAATAAGTGATGACTAGGCATATTCGTCTCAATTTTATATCACCTCTTATATCATGCTCAAATCAGAAGCAACCTCACGAGTTGTAATTAGGTTTGGGTATGATAAATGATACAGTCTGTCTCCTTCAGGAATCTAATTTAAGTTGTATGATTAAAATTATATGCTTCTAAGTGTTACAGTATTACGTCTTCAGCTTTGGTTAGGGAAGACTACCTGTTTATCTAGTGTGTCCACAGGACAGTTAGTGGGCAGAGTACAGGACAAGTTAGGATGGTGCTTCTTTTAGTGGGGAAGTAGTGACTGAAACTACTACCACTTCTGTGAAAGGTTTATTCTGTTCTCTTGATAGGAACTAGTAGACTGAGTCTCCTCTGAGACTCAGTGTGACTCTGTCTTGTAGAGAAAGTAGAATTAACATAGTATTCATTATCAATTAACAAGAGCAGCTCACACATGAGACCTGGATCACACCTAGGTGTGTATATGACTCTCAGAAAGCTGTGTAGTTGCGCATCAGGCTCAGCTGGGAAATGGTACTTTTGGCTGCCACCTCAAATCCATGAAGTGAAGCAGGAGCACTCATATACTCAGGCTTTGGTCTCAGCTGTGAAGCAGCAATTACAAGCTGAGATGGCTACAATCACATTTTCAACTATTGCTGCCTGAAACCTGCCATTCTATCCACTTGACATATTGGAACTCCGGAGATTTTCCTTTAAGTCTGGGAAAAACTGTCAGTATCAAGAGATGAAATCTATACTCTGAAATTAAAGATTTAAAAGTATGCTCCATCACTGAGTTAGAGCACAAACCCAAGAAAAATACTAAGCCCTAGCCTATTTCCTGTCCTTGGCCATATCCCAGAATAACCATGAATATTAGTAAGAATTGATACAACCATTCAAAATCCAAGTGTCATAGTGAGTGAGCTAAATTTTGAATTGTTTTATTATAATATATTTTTTTAAAAACAAAGTTTTACTATTTTGTTTTTCCTTTCTTTGGAAAGAAAATGGTGACATTATATTGCTATTCTGTCTTTCCTCACAGTAAGTTGTCAAAACACTGAACTACGCCCAAACAGAAAACTATGTTTTGATAAATGTTCTTTACCAAAACAAGGTGAAAGCAGTATTTGTGGTAAGGGAGTTTGTAGGAGAAAGGTGTGCTCAAAAATCTTAACTTGATGTAAACTTTCCCTTTATTTCTGAAATTGCAGATGTTTGTTTTTTATTCACACATCTATATGTAGCATGACAGGCCTTTGGGGAGGTTCAGATTGGATATTTGGAAAAATTTCTTCTCAGAAGAAGTGGTAATGCATTGGAATGGGCTGCCCAGGGAGGAAGTGAAGTCACCATCCCTGGAGGTTTTCAAGGTAAGGTTAGATGGGGTATTTAGGGCATGATTTAGTAGGCTTGGTGGTAATGGGTTGACGATTGGACTAGGCAGTCTTAGTGGTCTTCTCCAAACTTAATGATTCTATGATTCTACATATTTGCCCCCCCTCAAGCCTTCTTGGCTTTATAATCTTGCCTTAAGTGGATACTGTTTTATTCTTCAGGGGAAAAGTACAACTAATGATTTTCTTCTTATGCTACATCAAAAGTGCCATTGTTCCTTGAACACTGCACTGAGGACAATTCAGCCACAGCCATACTACATGCAACTCAGAGGTACTTCAGCAGAATCTTGTGGTAGCAATAATTGAGTTTCTTTTCTTTTTTTCTTTTTTCCCCTTTCTTTTCTCCATCCCTTTCTTCTTAACATTTTTGCCCCATGAGTTAGGCCAATTAGACCAATTGCTGAATCACCTGTGGATGGAGAGAAACATTAAATTAGAGAATATAATCTCTACTAGTAAGCAGTAGTTCAGTGTCTGTGCATGGAGCGTAATACGTTGAAATACAGCAGCAATCTCTTAAAATGATAATGAGAGATAATGTGTTCATATGTCATGAAATGATAATCAGGAGATACTCATGGTTTTACAGTTCCCTCTGACAACTTGGGTTTCAGCTCTGTATTTAAAAAATATTAGACAACAGCATCTTGGAAGTATCCCGTATGAGGTCCTTCCTATAGCAGTTATTCTACATTATGTTGTTATTCTGTTATTCTTAATACATAAAATTAGCCACCTAGCTGTCAAAGAGAAAGGAATAACATAGTCACAGTGGAATGCTAAAATGGTCTTTTTTATATTACTAACTTATCATTCTAAATCATGGCTCTATAGCTGCCTCCATTGACCAGATAGAGAACATTAAGATCCTGGTTTTATTTTCTAACTAGCAAATAATCTGGACTGATCGGAATAAATTTGTAAAGGGCACAGTGTTTGTACCATGTACATTTCAAAGGTGTTATTTCAAACTAATTTTATTTCGATCTTTTGTATTAAGTGTTTTTTAGTGGTTGGAGCTCATTAGAAATATTTCTACAGTATTGAGTTGCCCAGCAAAAGATGATGTGTTGAGTGAAACAGATGGTGTTAAGAACCCCATGTTCTCACCATACATGTTTTGGGGTGTGTGTGAAATCTTGTAGCAGACTTTATCAGATGATTATGCATTAGTGATAATGATGCCATTCAAAGTGTCTTTAGTATCTCAGTTTTGTCTGGGAAAAATTTTATTTGTGTCATCCAAGAATTCATTGTGCTCTGAGGCAAAGAAAACTAAGGGAGATGCTCAAAGAGATTTCCCTTAATAGTGCACTTCTGGTGAAAACTATAATGCTAATGTAGACGCACCCTACTCAAAATATCTAATTAGGCTGTGTGCATAGATAGTCAATAGTTAAATCTTGATTCATATTGAACCCTACGTAACTTAATAAATAGATCTATTAAAATCAATAATGAGACTGCTTTGCAGTGAAGTGCTACCCAATATGAGTAAGAACATGAAAATCTATCTTGAAGTAGTAATAACAGTGTTCAAGATCCATAATTAATGGACTCATTTGCAGACAAGAATTAACATATGAGGTTTTGTCATACTGAAATAGAAAAATTTAAGCTGTTGCAGTGTCTGTTTTATGGCTTTTATTCATAGATTTTCTGGATTATAAATGTTTACTTATCTACAGTTAATGCATACTTTAGTAAAAAATCAGTCATCCCAGGGTTAAACATTCATGGAATCTGCTGGTTATGACAGCAGTTAATATAGTAGTGATTAAAGAGTGCTTTGAAGGTATGTTCTCCAAAGTAGAATGTTTAGGACATTTAAGCTTAAAGAAAATGGCCAATGGCAAATAAAAGATTTGTCTTATAACAAAATTTCTAAAGGCACCGTTCAATGCCAAGTGAGGATGACAAGAATAATAATATATAATTTTTCTTTTCTTTCTTCAAAAGTAACCCCAAAACTCAGGTGTTTAATTATTGATCCAAGTAATATTTTCCTTTTAAACTCATCCAGGGGCTAAGAGCCATTAGTTAAAGCATCTGACAGAAATTCTTCCTAAAGGATTAATGAAATGAACTCTTCAGCAGTTTGCAAAAAAAGGATTTTTACACTAGTAGATTAAAGAAAACAGACATGTAAAGCATACTGACTCACACACTAAGAATAATAATTACACTACGGTTTCTTCTATTCCACCTTTCCCTGTGCACCACTTCCAAGTGATAAGTGGTACATTAGTCTAATCCTAATGGTAATTAATGTTGCATGTGAAAACAAAATCATTTTCAGGCTGTCTGCTATCTTTATTCATATATTATTACTTTACCACCCAGTATGTCTGTTTATATAAATAAAATTGAGCAATAAGTTACTATTCATTTCAAGGAAAGATTGCATAATTAACTTGCTGTCTATTTTTCTCTCCTTGTGAGTTTGTAGTTCTCTGTGAGTTATGTGTACATAAAGATTTCATTGTATTCAATATATTTATAGTTATATTTATGTGACATCTGTGAGGTATGGATGTTCTCTTATGGCTGCCTTAGAAATCTGTACCTTTTCCCCTGCTCTTTAAAGTAATCATAGAAGTCAGGAAGAGTTAGATGCCATAAATGCTTTTGAAAACCTAATCTGATGCCCGTCTGACTTTCTTGAAGCCTAACACCTTTAAAAATCAAGTTCAGAGTAACTTTACCAAGATATTACTGGAAGAGAAAGGACTTTAACACAGATCCTAGGCTTATGCCCCAGCCCTTGGATCACTTATCTACAGTAGATTTTTTCAGTCTTTCTGCAGTCACAGTTCTTATAAATGTCAGTGGGAGCAAAATTACTAATATTGGAGTTATGAGCCAAGCGGGGGAAAAAGCCTGCTTAGATGAATTTTACTTTGCACTTTTGCAAGCCATTTTTCAATAATCCCCTTTATGGCCCTCTGCATCCAATTGAATTGTAGGATAAAAAAGTACAACTGACATAATTCACCACTAAGAACCAAAAGGTAGACTCTCATTTTGAATGTGGAGAAGAAGGAAGGAAGGTAAAATTAAATGGGTTTATTTTAAGCCTCATAAGCAGTATGGCTTGCCTAAACAGCTACTGTTGGTGTTTTGTGTAGAAACCCAAAGCGTACAATGAAATTCCTTCCTATTGTAAGATTAAATAGAGATTTTCACTCGAGTGTACACACGGAGTGAAATTGCAGCCCCATTCAATCTGATGGAACTTTTTCAATTGACTTCAGTGAGACTAGGACTTCACCCCAGGAGAGTACTTTCCGGCTAGCTAACATCTTTTTTAATGTACCCCCTACATAGCCTATTAAATATTCTTGTCATTACAGAATACAGAAGAGCCCATTTTCCAATTTGTCACGCTCTGATGAGCACTCTTTCACAGAGCTCCCCTCAACCCCTGTTGTTTCCTACTTACTAGTTAGAGCATGAAAAAGTCAGTGGGTCAGAGGTTGCCTTCTCAGTCATCACATATACCATACAACAGCTAACAGGATATGAAAGTATCCTAACAAGAAACCCAACTTTAGTCAGAGCATTTTGGCATACCTGGTCTGTATAATATCTAGAGATTTTTACTATGGGCAGATTTTAGTAAATATCTACATACATGTATGTGTAGGCATATGTGTATGTACGAATATATTGCACATGATATAGATGAATAATTTTAAATAGCCGGTCTATAGATGTCATAGTGAGAGAAGGGACAAAGATAGAATGAAAAAAAATATTTCGGAGTGTCTCTTCTGAAAACACAAGAGAAAGAAAAATGACACAGGTTGTTAATGACTATTTTGACAATACTTAGAGAAAGCCATTTTAAAATTTGTAGTTCATTTTGGTAACTCTGAAAGCAGATTACCTTTGTACATTTGTAGAAGCACTCTAGAATCTGTAAGTACCATTGTGTGCTGCCATCTCTGTAACAACGCAGTGGCTATTGCTGTTCCACGACACTGCCTAAAGCTAAATAGAAAGTGAAGAAAAGACACTTGAAATCAGTTATTTTCCCCTAACAATGTTTACTAAAGAATAAAGGAGGGTTGGACTTCATAACAATTAAATTTGAGAGGGTAAAATATGACAACTGAAAACAGAAGCTGACTGCAGGTTTTTGTGCTGCTCAGAGTGATTTATTGTGAATATGATGGGAAAACTTCAGAGACTAACTGATATAGTTAGTTTGGTGATTGTTTATCTTCTACTCTGATGTTTGTATTTTGGAAATGTCTCAATTTCTTTGTGTAAAAAATCCTGAAAATAAAAATCTCAATGATAGAAATAGAATGGCAAAAAAAAAAAAAAAAAAAAAGAGGATTAAAAAAAAAATTTTTTTTTTTTTTCTTTTTTTTTTTTTTAAAAAAANGGCAATGATTGAAAAAAATAAAAAAACAAAAAAAAAAAAAAAAAAAAAAGTGGATTAAGAACATATCTTCTTCTATTCTTACTTTTTTTTTATCATAAGAATAACTTAAAGAAGCACAGAAATTAGTACAAATACTGAAGAATAGAGACTCGTGAGAACATAATTATTTCCTTTGTTTTAATGGACTCTTACAGAAACCAATCCCTTATGAACACATTCATCATAGGTTCAAAATTAGTTTTCCTTTCGAATATTTTACATTCAGCTCATATTTTTAGCTCTTAAAGGACAACAAAGACATATTTTGAAGGAAGGTAAATAGAAAACTAAGTTTTAGGTCTTGGAATTTCTATTATCTTCTTCAATTTTTTTAAAATGATTTTTTTGTTATTATTCTTAGTCTGCTTTTCAAAACACTATGTTGACAGTATGCTTTCAACATAGTGTGTTTTTCTTTAAGTCATCCATTCTGTACTGCTCCGAACTTTCCCTGATCCAGATCTGCACTTTATTTTACTGCCTGTATAGATTACAAGCTCTGCTTTAGGATTTATCTTCAAAGCATTCTACAGACAAAGCATTCTCCTGACTGTATTCAAGTGCGCAATCATTTCTAGAGCCTGAAGCAATTCTTGCTTAATTTGGGGAGGTTTAGAGACAGTTTATTTAAAATAAGGCAGGTTAATATAAAGAACTAGTATGGGCCTGATCCAACAGCAGGGTAAGTACTCTGTGCCCTGCATATCTAATGCACTTGACAGTTTTCAACCTGATTTACTCAACATATTGTATTGTTGCTATGGTTACTCTACATTGTGCTGTCTCACACATGGTCAATATATGTATAAAGAACACTACATCCTTACATCAGAGAATTTATTACAGTTTATTTTTTGGGATGTTCTAATTTACTGCTTGAAAACCTATTAATGTATATATATGATTAAAAAAAAAAAAGCATTTACTATCCATTATTTTTATTCAAGATACATCAGAAATCTCTAATGATATTGAAACCCTCCCATTATGTAAGTAGCTATAAAAATATATACTGTACATCTTCTTATGTTTCTTTGCTGAGTTTTATTAAGAAAAAAAAAATTGAAAGGAGGAGTGCTGATACAGAATAGTTAGGATTGAGTACCGGGTCATTCAATCAAATATCTTGTTAAAGCATATGACTCCTTTTTGATTTTGTTCCTAGATTGGGTACAAGAAAAGTAAGCTGGTGAATAATTTTGTGATTTGGAGTGTGTTCTTTTAAAATTTATTTTCATTCTGGACTCCCACCATGTACTCTTCCAGATACACTGAATTTTAGAAAGCAAATCAACCACATATATGTTCATGTTTTGTCTTCGAAAACCAAAATAAGATGGAAACCAGCTCTTAATGAGGTTCAGTCTGCTGAGCAATTTTCAAGTATATCATTGTTTTAATTTTGAACTGTTTTGTCTTTCTTATTTATCACAGATTAGCTAAATGCAGATGGTGAGATAAATTAAGAATAACACCACAGTGATTTTCATTCCAAAGGGCAGCAGTTGAACTTGGACTACTTGGATGTTGTTGCCAATGACAGCCAGTCTATCACTGCCTGTGTCGGTCTATTAATGTCCATGTAGTCAATTAAACATTTCTACCATGATTTAAAAGAAAAAGAAATGGTTCTGTCACTTTTGTGAAATGGAAGAGAATTGGCCATGATGCATGTATGGACGAGCACCTTAATGGTACTGAAGTCCAGGTGGGACTGGAAGGGCACAGGGCACAGTTTGTCAGCAATGCAAAGCCATCCCTTTACATTAGAGCTTAAAAGGAGATTAACTTTTCTAACAGGCAATCATCCACTGCCATTTATTCAGATTTTTTTGTACTTATCTACATTCAAAGGGCTAACACAAATCTACAGAGCTGGTAGAAATGAGAATGTAACTGTCCTGTTCTTTGGAGATGCATATTGATTCCGTAGGTAACCACAGATTCAGAAGGAAATTCACAGAGATTTCCACTTGTTTTATTTGCTACAGAAACACAGATGCAATCAGATCTTGGTTGCACCACTTTCTGTAATACTTATCATTGATCTAAATAAAACAAAAGGATTTTATTTATATCCTTCAGAGCAAGTTACATGCATTCTGACTTTACTAGTATGTTTACTCACAGAATTTCAGTACAGCTAAGTAATTTACAGAAATGTGACTTTTCTAATGAAATACAAGCAGTAAAAGAGTCAGTTCAAAAATTAGCAGTCTGAGAAGGGTTTACGTGTCAGCCTAGTTTAAAACATCTTCAAGGTGAATTCCAGAGGGATTTTTATTCGTGGCTTAAACTGCAGCCAAATAATTTCATATTCTCACAGCATTTCTTGTGCATCTTATATGCACAGAAGGGAACAGCAGGTATTTTCCATCCTTTCCTAGCTCTTTTTAAAGCTGGATTACCTCTGTTGTACCTGTTCTACTTTTTATAGCCCTCAGAAAAATTGTGCCAACTCTAACCATATCAGATTTTCTTCTCTTTCTTTGACCCTTTAAAACCTCTGCTACCATTACAATGAAAAAATGGCAAGTAATGAGGCATATGAACCATCAAGAATCAGATACTGAGCCTTTCCAGGGAGAGGTGTAACTTCCAGTCTGAGAAATTAGAATATGCTTGGAGGCCTAGAAATACTTTTTGCAGGTTGTGGAACAATAGCTGAAAAAGAATAGTTGAGTATTCGTATAAAGACCATAGTCACTTTCATTAAATTCGAATGGTTTTATCTACCTTATTTCCTGTGTTGTATTGCCATCTATCTCTCTAATACAAATGTTCAAAGAATGCAGAGAAATCAGGGTGTCTACAACTTGGGTCATTTCAAATGATTTTTTTTTTTTTTTTAACAAGCAGTTATGAAAAAAAAAAGATGTTATTTGTTGTTGTTTTTTCAGGGATAAAAGAACTGTATTAATGTAGCACTACAGATTTATGGATGAAAGGATACGTGAAAATCAGTATTATTATAAAAAATGTAAATTCTTTTATATTTTTCTTCCAGGTTAAAAGATATTACTGTTTTAAGGATACTGTAACAGTCTCAAATGTCTACAACTTAATATAACTGGTATCATTTTCTGAAGTTCCTGGAAATTATTTAGCATTCTACATGAACTAAATTATGTGGACGCAGCCAAAGCTAGCATTACTGTTATAATCATGGATATGCTTTGAGAAAATGCACAAGTTTACATCTCAAACTCTAAGCACAATCTCTCCTTCTGGCAACAGGACTCTAAAAAAATTTAACAAATATTTCGACTTCGGCATAAGGAATTAGTTTCAACAACATGAACATGTTGTAGGACCAAATCCACTTCAAACATCATTATGTTACTGTCAGTAAATCATTAAAACCTCTTTCAGGATCTTAGCATTAGCACTGAATTGTCATCAGTCCTTCTTTTATTGTGTGCCACATACCAACACCTAAGATTGTATAACTTCAAGTCACTAAGCCTGTGTCTCTGGCTATATCTGCCTTGCGTGGTGAAGAGCAGGCTTTATTTCACAAACCCAAACAGGAAGTGTTTCTGACCATGTTGTTTTCTTTAACACAGCAATGGCAAAGGCTCAGACTACCCCTCCAGTGGTTAGAAATCACTGTGTAGCCTGTGCATGGCTGTGGTCATGCTTGACTGACAAAATTATAGGAACATGCTAGCATGCTGAGATTATATAGGAACTTGGCCTTTATGCATATCTGAACACACCCCTGGGGATTTCTAATACAAATAAGAGGTAATTATAATTTTGAAAGTTGTCATGTATGCTCTATTTTCAGGTCACATATGTTTTAGTTTCCAATCCACAACGCTGTGTGTTAAAAGAGGGGAAGCAATTCAATACTCAGACTTGCAACAAAAATCCTAAATAGGCCATTGAGGGGACCTTCACCTAAAACTATAGTAAAGAACTTTCTGGTGTGTTTGCTCTGTCTAAAAGTGATGTGGCTCAGACAATACATCTGTGCTAGACAAGGACAAACAGTGAGAGGAGACAAAAGTGATAACCAAGGACATTCTGTCTGTTATGATATTATACAGAACTGTCAGGAAAAATTAAATCAAAAGGTTGTCTAATCTCAGAGGAGAATCATACAGAACTTTATCTAATGTATATGCTATTCTGTCATATTTTTACTTTTAATCAACTACCTCTCTTTTCTGCACTCTCTTGATTTTCAGTGTTCTTTGTGACTGAAAAATGGGTGAACATGATACTGACACCATATTAAAGGATGCAAGACAGTCTAAAATCAGTTTGGAAGGGGCTGTTGGGCATTGTAGATTGCTCAGCATTGGTTTTGCTGCCATATTAAATGAAGAAGATATATATCGTAGCTGAACTATTGTCACAACACAAATATTAGCAAGGTAGTATTACAGTACAAAATGCTAGCATTAATTTTTTCAAAGCTGCATTAATTCAATAAAAACACAAAATGTATTTTGAAGAGCACTAGGTATATTAATGGTGTTCAGTAAAACGCACCTAACTGACACAAATTAGTGCTATCAATTCCTGCCTTAGAACTTTAAGAAATCTAGATTTGAGAAAGATTAAATATCTGCATAGAAAACGATGAACAGTGAAACTTTTTAGTTCAAGTAGTGTGAGCAAAGATACCCTCTTCAAAGTCTGGAAATTTGAAATGGCTGTTTCAGGATGGGAAGGGTGGTATTTGAAAACGTACATAGCCACTTCCTGAGTTTTATGTGACCCTTCTGTGTCTTAAATAACATTGCTATATCTTCCCACTGGCACCATCCTCATTCAGTATTCTCAGTAATGTCCCAGTGTTATTATGTACATTGCTGATGTCCGATTGCAAACAACCATTGCTAATCGGCTTACTACAGCTCCCATATATAACTTTTAAAGAGCTTATGAGGGTAACCCATTGAGATTAAGGAAGGATAAGGCCCGTTGTTTTCGGTTACCTGACAGGCAGATGGAAATGAACCTACCTTTCCATACAGTGAAAGCAAAAGTGGAGCAGCTTTCTATCAGTAATTCTCATTTATCTTTACTGTGTCAGATTCGGTGCTTTATCATCAAACTCACTGCCTTATCACTGCCTAGTCTCCTATCATGAGTACAGCAAGAACTGAGTTGCCAGAGCTTCAGAGGTTGAGCGTTTAGTTCAGTATATAGTGTATGTGATTTTTTCTGCAGTGATTTGTCCTTTGTAGAATTTAAATTAAACTACTGACGTAATAATAAGTACTTAGGAAGCGAATGTGAATTTAAAAAGAGAATATCAGTTCTAACTTTAGAGGCAGTGTGGAAGGACTGATTATGAGCAAGGAGAAAACAAAAGCTTTTAAAAATCTGTGTACTTCCACACTATTTTTACTTACTTCAAAAGAAAAAGTGAGTAGTAGAGTATTTTAGAAGGTACATTTAACACTTTCCACACAATGTAAGATACTTTGGATTATACTTCAAGGAAACAGTACTGAGGTCATAATATTTCACTCTATAAAAATACCAAGTCTTTTCTGGAATGTCTTTGAGAAAAGAATATATATATATATGTAAAATTAAAAACTTGCAATTATATTGCATATATATATTTATACTGACCGGACATGGTAAAATTTAGGATACGCACACATTTCTGGAAACAGATAAATATATGCATTTCTTTCTTACTCTTAGTTGTGCATTATGTCCTAAAAGGGGTAATTTTTGAGAAGCTAGTATGCTTGCTGTACTTATTTGTGTTTACTTGCTGCCAAGATATTTAGACAGGAAAATTTTAAAATATGTAACTATATTTATCATTTATTTTGACAATGTTGATCTTTCATCATGTATATTCTTTATAAATAAGTATATTTATATACATTTATACATATATACTGCATATATAATTATCATAAATATTAAAAATACTGTACTTATGTATATAATATACATACATAATTTTGCACACATCCATCATTAATATAACTAAGAATATAACAATTATGAACAGTTCTAAATAAAAACATTTGAGAATAAAATAAACAATATTTTGTGCATAGGTAAAATCTTTTTTATTTGAAAAATTTCAGATTTTTAGTAGAAATTAGAAATATCTGAATTAGAAATTGCACAAGAGTGACGAAAGTGTTGGTAATAAATTACTGCTGTCTTCATGGAATCATAGAATTATTTGAGTTGAAAAGGGCCTTTAAAAGCTGTCTAGTCCAACTCCCTGCGATTAGCAGTGACATCCACAGCTAGTTCAGGTTGCTCAGAGCCTGTCCAGCCTCTCCTTGAATGTCTTCAGAATCAAGGAATCTACCACCTCTCTGAGCACCTAATGTTTTACCACCCTTGTTGTAAACAACTTATTCATTATATTTAGTCTAAATCTCCCCTCTTTTAGTTTGAAACCATTTCCTCTCGTCCTATCACAGCAAACCCTGCTAAAGAGTCTGTCCCCTTCTTCGTTGTGACCTCCCTTTAGATACTGAAAAGCTTCTCTCAGTTCTCCTCAGAGCCTTCTCTCCTCCAGGCTAACAGCCCCACACTAGTACCCACAGATTACTTCTCTTTCTGTATTTCTAGCTCATGTACACATAATGAAGCTAACATTAAGCGCTAGTCATGTTAACACAGCTCAGAGTAAACTCGTTTTCCTTCTCTCTTTGAGCATCCTTCCTTTGGCAATCAGCAGCAGGTTAACAAATTTTCCTTCCTCCAACTCATGAGGAATTCTAATACATCAAAGTAGGTTACTTCTACATTTCCCATCTTCTCGTGTTTGAGGCGTAGACAGTGACATGCAGGTGCTCTAAGATGACAGAAATAGGGATTTTCAAAGCCAAAGCATTTAAAATCAGAGGTGTTTTTGAAAAGGGAGGGTTTTTTTTAAAGGGATATGAGTAATATAAAAATTCAACTTTGTAGCATATATGGTATAATGTTTTTACTATACTGAGTGTACCTCCTAGATACCTGTTTATGTTGTTAGTCTTTGTGCAAACTTGAAGAGCTTTACATCTTCATTGCCACAACTTTAACAATACTTGAATTGTCTATTTGTTACATATGTCACTACAGTTTTTCTACACTAAGAAAAAAGGAAGCTCTGTATGTTTTACATAAACAAATATACTAGCTAAATATTATCAAAGATGACTTATGAAAACATAAATTGTAGAATAAAGTTCTGAGTATCTCCACCTTATCTTTGTATGTTGATTAAAACCTAAGAAGACATTAAACGTGGCTGCATGAAAATGTTTTTATGTCTGATTGCTTATAAGATGTCATGAAAGTAAGACTGTTTTTTTCTCTGTGGATTTCTTTCTTTCTTTCTTTTTTTTTCTTTTTTCGTTATATAAATAGTTGCCTTTGTCTTTATGTGATCAAATCCAATTACCTGTGATTCTACAATGCCCGAGAGCTTTTTCCTTTTTTTTTTTTTTTAATATTTCTCCATTTCAAAACATTAGAACTCCTGAGCTAATTTGACCTGTCTTCTTCTTTAAAAAATGTTGAAGTTCCACTGATGAACCTTCAATCAAAACATATCAATAAATTTTATTTATTTATTTATTTATTTACTTGTTTGTTTATTTGTTTATGGTAGCTAATGAAGCTATTGGTCTGAGATTTCAGTCCCCCATGCTACTTTTCTCTTTCATGGGACCTAATTTTCTCTCTTCCCTGACAAAACTGGGCTCGTAGCCTCCACTGAGAAGTCTAACCAATGAAGAGAAGTGCAGGCATCCATATTTAATTTCCACGTGTTGCTGCAAATTTTTGAAAGTCATATTTTTAAAGAGCCAACTGAAAAGGGTTTGATTTTGAGTTTGGGTTCTTGTTTTTTTTTTTTCTCCTTGTCCAAAGAAAACATTAGCTGATGAGCTGTATCCTGATGATGGTTTATTGAATTGCAGACAAGAGCTCAGCGCTACCTTGTGTCCACGTGAGATGAAGGTAACTGCTATGGGAACACCTAGGGAATGAGTTAAAATATGTGTCTCACACTAAAAAATATTAGACTTGGCAGGTTCTATCGCTACTGAGGCTAAAATTTTCCATGCTGGCTAGTCACCTCAGGAAGAAGACTTGAGAAAATCCGCCAAAATGGTTCAGCTGTTTCCAGCAGCTAGGCTGGAGAAAAATGTGTTGTTTTTCAATACCAGATTGTAAGTGACCTTGAAATTTGGCAGAGGAGTGGCATTTCTGTCATAGATGTTTCTTTTGCTGTCCTGTGGTAATCCAGGGCAATTTATTCAAGTTGAAAAAGGACATATGTTCAGTAGATACCAGCACTTCATTGCTATTACCTTTAACAAATGAGCATCTTATAGTCTCTTATAATTGCTAGTATTATCCAGATGATGAGATGCTGTACTCAAAAATGACAAAAATGGTTCATTCAGGGCAGAGCTGCGCTGGTGAATCTGAACACACCTGATGTGATCGGCTTTGAACAAAGACTGTCTGCACGTTTAAATGGGGGTAAGAGAACTGGTCTCTCTTTCATTTGCTTTTGCCCTGCCTCAGACCCTTTTCTCTTCTCCTTTAAAGTCTGGCTAGCTCAGGCACAAGGCATCTGAGCAGCCAGAGAGATGAAGTGGTAATAGGAGCTTAGGGAAGGTTTGGCTGGATAAGGAACAATAAAGGGGGGAGCGGGGGAAAGAGACAGCAAGTGAACTGAATTTAATTGAAGGAGGAATTAAACACTGGAAACTGTGGAGAGGTGGGAAGAAAAGGAATGAAATGGGACTCAGTACACAGTGGTAAAGCAGGTAGAAGGCAAGTAGGGTACAAAAGCAGTGAAAGTTGCTGTATATAATGTGCAGTAATGACATCTGACTCAAGAACTGCAGCTCTGTGACATTTTTCTTTGCAAACGGGTTGTTTCTGGTACAGTGTTTCCTCAAAATCCCTTAAAACTAAGCTATATAGCTAGAATTTTCCATTTCCCTTCAGCAGGGTATTCGATTGTCTGAAGAAATGGTGCATTTCAGTCCCTCTCAGTCTGTCAGTATTTGAGAAGTTATTAACTTAGTTTGCTTTTTCTCAGCTTTTCGAAGTCTGACATGGATTTGTCCCATATCTCCCAGAGGCTTCTGTGTGCAATTAGCCATTGGATTCACTGAGTAATTACTTCATTTTTCATGTAAAATGTGCTTGATTTATTATATACTGGGGAGGGGATGGCAGAGGTAGGTCAACAACAGTTTGAGGAGATTAGCAGGGAGATTCTCTGCTGCTGTGTGCTACCAGTCCTTGGGGAAACTGTCTGAGCAGGAGCAGTGCCATTCATGCTTTGGCAATGGTTCACCGTTTGACTTTGCCACTCCTCCGTGGTGTGGATGAGTGCCTGCAGGGCAGATTTTAATCCCCACTCCAGTACAGGAGTCAGCAGACTGTGGAAATGATAGAGGTGTGTAAAAAATATGTTTGGAGAAAAAAGAAAATTAAAAGGACATTTTTCTCAACAGGAGTTGTGAACAGTATTAAGAAGCTATCTGCCAGGCAGAGGAGTTACAGTGTATTGGGGGAAAAATGTCAACTGTCATCTTTTCAGACAGGTATTATTTACTCTCAGTGCTCTGGGTTAATGACTTCTTAAATAGTGGTTTTAAAATAGTTATGCTGGAAGGATGATAGGGAGTAATGAGACTTTATTTTTTCCCTCAAAATCAAAAACCACAGAGGGACTTCTTCTTAAGGGGCATTAGCTACTAATGATATTCATCTGTTAGATTAAATTCTGACAAAGAGTCAGAATGAATTCTCTATGAAAAAAAAAGAAAAGCAACACAAAATTAGTTTTGGTGCACCTTATATTTAGTGTTCTTTTATATCAACAGTATTAGTATTAATAATGATTAGTCACTTGTTTTTTTGTTTGTTTGCTTGTTTTGTTTTGCTTTTCTTTCCGTTTGCTATTTTATTTTGTTTTAAATCCTTTAAAACAGAGAGTTTCAAAACTGAACTTTGGAAATCAAATAAGAAAGATAAATAAGACTAAAGGTCACTTCTGAAAATGGAGATTTTTAACCATAGGCACAACTGAAGAAGCAGCATGATATATTATGCACTTCTTAAAATCTGTGTAAGGTTATTGGATCATTATTTTTTAAAATAACATTAGTATGTACTTCTACATGCAATAGTAAGTATGAAAAAAAGAATGCTAGGTGAATCTCTACTACTTTGGCTTATGAGAGCAAGCAAGTAACCAAAATAATACTATTTGAAATGAATGTATTAGGATGATTCTTATCTGCTAAGTTCATGCTGTCAAATCTGCCTCATAATGTTCCTTTTATGAGAAACTAGCCAGAAATATTAGGTTATGATAGTGAATGCTTATGAGCTTTCCAAAGGTAATGAAGATAACTTGTTATTTTATTTTGTCCTACTTTGGAACTTTAATTCTGTCAACTTTGTAATACTAATCTGTGTCACCATGTAAAAAAGGTGTCATTGCACTGAGGACTTTTGTTATCAAATGGTATTTGTGATGCACCAAAACTCAGAGTTTCAATATATACTTCCTATACCACAGAAACTCATTGTTACCATGAGGTAAGAAATGAGAAATATATTTTTACCAACTGTCCTGGTTTCAGCTGGGACCGAGGTCTTTTCCTTCATTTGTTATGATGCTATGTTTTCACTTTAGAAGAAAAACAATGTTGATAACTCATTGACACTTTGGTTTTTGCTAAGCAGTGCAGTACAGTGACAAGGACTGCTCAGTTTTTCAACTTCTCATACCATCCTGCCAGTTAGAGGGTTGGTGCAGGGAAGGCCACAATGAGCTGAGAGGGCTCAGAACCAGGATCACCAAACAAAGCTGTCCAAAGGGGTATTCCATACCATACTGTATGATACCACATGAAGAAACTGAGGAAAGTTGTCTGGGAGGTGGCATTTGCTGCTTCAGAACTCGCTGGGCATTGGTCAGCAGGTGATGAGCAAATTCTTCATGTGTCACTTGTGTTGTATATATACATACATATGTGTATTATTATTTTTGTTACATATTATTATTATCATTGTAATTATTTCTCTCTTCCATTTTAGTAAATAGTTTTCATAGACTTCTACCTTATTTTTTCTGATTCTCTTCCCCCATCCCACTGGGAGAGAGAGGAGTGAATGGAAGACTGGTGTTTAGCTTCTTGCCAGGTTAAACCACAACACAGTTATAATGGTGTTGTAAGAAAATATGATGATAAAACAAACAATGCATCAGCACAGTCCCTGTATTCAACTAGCTTCTGCTCCAAACACAATGAGCAACTTGCTATCCTAAGGAAGAAAACCACAGAGAAGTAACCAATATTTGTAGTGTTTTCCTTCCATTTGTAGAGGTAAACAGAATGATCAAATAAATATCCCACTAACACTGACTTAGAGCACGCTGGGAGTGATTACATCTTGTACAGGATTCATAGAATTACACAACAGAAGTTTTATGTAATCATATATTTCCTGAAGATTTGCCAATACTGTGAAGCAATTTTGTCAGAAAAGCTTTGTTGAGGATTAGTGGGTGTCAGTCCTGGCATGCAGACAAGAAGCAGTCCTATCTTGGACTTAACAAATCCTGTACATATCCATAGTCAAGTGAGCATGTCTAGTATTTTCGGTGCATAGCTGTATTTTCTGCATTCATTTCTGTTGTTGTTTTCTTTGGTAATATTGTACAGTATTTTTTTTTTTTCATGGAAGATTTCTTTTCGCTTTTATAATTGGCTGAGTTTATGTAATGTTTTCCAATAAATCACAAAGTTAAAGCTCCTTTTTTTTTTTCTTCTTTATTTAACTCCAAACTTTTTTTTTTTTTAAAGAAAGAAAGAAAAGATAAGAAATCCATAAATTTTTTTGATATAAAGCACATAGCATTTATGATTGCGAAATGATGTAAGGAAAAGTCTGAGTATAATTTCTTGTATGCTGATGGGGTTTGGATGTCTGATTTATGTTCAACAAATCCAGACAAGTGATTAAAGTGCAAATGTACCCTTTTCTTCTAATTTTGGAACTTTTCAATTTTTCCTGAGAAGGAGAACAGGAAGAAAAAAAAAGTGATTTCCTGGATTAGTAGTAAAAGACTGAGTAAAAACATCTTCAAAGATTGAATTGTGACTTGTGTGTAGAACAGTTTGCCAGGCTATTGTCATTCTGTTGTTTGAAATACGTCCATCAGGGAAAAAAAAAAAAAACTTACCTCTTGAGGTCCTTTTAAAAATCAGCACTGCTGTGACTGCATAGGACCAAAGCTATGGTTACCACAGTTTTCCCATGTTATTACAGTAGGCATTATCTTCAGTATCATCCTAATAGTTCAGTAAAAACTCATTTTTTACTCACTTTCTCTTTCACTCAGGAGGTATAAGGTATATGTATGATATAGGGAGATAGATAAAGGCTCAATTGATGGTGATTACTGTAGGCCTAATCTTTTTATCAGCTTTAGTTTGGCTTTGCTGAGAGTGCTGTTTCTTCAGATGTACTGCTAACCTTAGTCAGGATGTCATTAATTTGATGGCAATTTTTGGCTGATCTGAGTTTGCCCAATTTGATCTGATAATATAGGAATCACAGAGATACCCACGCTTATAACAGAAGAATGGATAGTGTTATGGCAGCTAATATAGAATAGCACTAATAAAGATGCAGGTTGGAGGCAGTACTGGACATAAAGGTTCTCTATTAAACCCTTTTCGTCTGCGTGTTTCTAATATTCCCTAAGTGATTAAATAGCTGGTAAGATAAATTTAGTTTTAGCTTACAGTTTTCTTGTAGGATTTTTTCGGAAATGAAAAGCTAATGAACATTAATATCTTCCATCTCCACATCTCCAGCTAAAAAAATATAAACAAGCAACAAGAATGACCAAAACCTTCTGTCTTTACTTTAGAGGAGTTCCTTATTCATTATTTTCTTAACTATATGGTTTATTTTTATTTCCCTTCTACTGCCACTTTAGTTGAGTGTAGTTGTGGTGGAAAGAGAAATGCTTGTTTTCTGTCCTTTGTGCTCTTTGCCCAGCTTTGTGATGGGTGACTGGCAACCAGTATCCTTAATGTACATTAGAGTCATCAAAGAACATCCAACAGTATTGATTGTGAGGGCATTGTTATGTCAGTCTGGTCTTAATGGAACTGTATTCCTTCATAAGGAACATAGTGGAGCTGCAGTATATGAGAAAACTGTAGTCAGCCAAATGTGTTCTAAATCACCTTTATTCCATCATCAATACAGTGTTTGTCTTAGGATAACTGAAGGCCTGAATTTTAGATTTTCTGTTCCTTTGTACTTAAGCTGTCTTTTCTAGAGCTGAATGACATTTTTTCAGTATTTAATATGTTCAAAACATACATTTTCATTATTATGTTGCTATATATTAACTTCAGATAGTATTTAATAATTATCTTAAGCTGAAAAAGGATGCCAACTTCCCTTTTAAACAAAGCTTCAGAGGGTAAACTTTTCCAGAAAAAACAGAAAGCAAGATCTGATCTTTTCCTGAGGGGCTTTAAATGGTTATTGCTATTTTATTTATTTATATATTTTCATTACAGGTCCCTAAATATTAGCTTATAAAGCTTTCAGACTTGGATTTTGCTCACTAAAACATGCTATATTTTGGTTATTTCAGGAAGGTATACAAATACTCACAGGACCCAAGAATGAAAATATTGCTACTTCATGATGATTAGAGCTTCCATCCAGCAGATAAAAACATGGCTTTCTGTTTCTGTTCTAGCAAATTTCTATTTGTTTGTGTGAAGCAAATTATCAGGACATCCCAAAAATATTTGGGCTGTTTCTAATTTCTTTTTTGCTAGTTTTGGAAATGTGATTTAATCTTTGATTTACTTTTTTTTTTTTTAATATTTCCTACATACAAACATTTAATTTCACAAATATTTTAAGATGTATGCCAAAGAATATGAAATGCATTGCATGTTTCAGTAACACAAGCAAAAAGTATACACGTTGGTTTAGTCCATGTCCTTCTTGTTTTCTTATGTTTTTTACATACTCTATTCTGATTTGTATCATCCTGCTTAAAATATCAGCATATCATAGAATAACAGAATTATAGGGTGGCTTGGGTTGAAAGTGCCCTTAAGTTCATCTTGTTCCAGCCCGATTCTGTGGGCAGGGTTGTCTTGGCTGTCCAAGACCCCATACAACAAGACACTGAACTCCTCCAGGCATGGGGCAACCCCAGCTTCCCTGATCAACCTCTTCCACTGCCTTACCACTCTCTGAGTAAAAAATTTCTTTCTAATGTCTAACCTAAATCTTTCTTCTTTTAGTTTAAGACCATTCCTTCTTGTCCTTTCACTATGAAACTGTGTAAAAAGTTGGTCTCCCTCCTGTTTATAAGCCTGCTTTGTGTATTGAAAGGCTGCAATTGCATATAGAATCATATAATATTTTGGGATGGAAGGGACCTTTGTGATCATCTAGTTCCAACACCCCTGCTATAGGCAAGGGTTCTTCCCAGTAGACCAGATTGCTTGAAGACCCATCAATCCTGGTCTTGTACACTTGCAGGGAGGGGGCATCCACAATCTCTGTAAGCAATATATATGTCTGTTATATGCATATGTATATATATATATATATACAATTACTGGAATATCCAGTATCTTAATTTACTTTCTCAAGGTAAGAATTTGGCCAGATATTTTCAAGGCTGATTACCCATTTTTAGCAGCTGTTTTGAAGATTAATCTGTCTAATACTTTTTACCCAGATCACTTTTGATCTCCTAAATATAGCTATTTGCACTTTTTTCTCAACAGATGTCAAATTGATTAGACGCTAATGGCCTGTTATGTCCCTAGACTGTTTCATCCGAGAAACAGAGGCAGGATAGTCACTTTACAGCCCTCAGAGATTTTCATCTGAAATGAGCTAACGTGGAAAACCTACTAAAGTGTCTATACTTTCTTTTCACTCAACTCCGTCATAAGTACCATTAACCTTTGATTAACCTTTCTGTTAACTATATATTTTCAAATTCTTAATAAGTTCTCATGAGATTCAAAGTCTAAATTTCAGCTAACTTTCACAAAGTTATTTATTTTCAGGTAAGTAACCTATCTATATCAGGTAAGTAACTATCAGATCCTAAGCTTTAGAAAAAGTAGGTTCCTAGCAGTGCTATCAAATGGACACTCAATATGTCTGTTTGTAAAATGTAACTATTTAAGCCTGTGTATTTGTAGTTTAAAATATGTTTCAGCCTGGTTTGACTGGTTTTACCCTTCAAAAGAAAGTGTATGTAGGTTCTGATCAGGTTTCTCAGCAGAAAGGGCAAATTGAACTCTTCATAAAGTGACTATAATTTATTTGGTCTTTATTGCAAGTGACATTGGAATTAGGTTTTGTAGGAAATATCCTAGCCCATTGGTGTGTAGTGTACTCCAGCTAATGTGCTTAACCAGTTTAATTACATTTCTAAATAAATTCTTCCTTCAATGTTTTAGTAGAATTCCTTCCTTCCTTGTGCTTTGAATCTATTGTTCCCATTCCCTTTTGCAACATATTTGATATTTATTTTACTTTTAGTCTGGGATTATTCTGGTTTACTTTTAAAGGTTTTAGTCATCCTTTTCTCCTGTTACTTTTCTCCTTTTCTTCTCTCTCATCTATTTAGTTTTTTAATCATGTCTCTCTAGCTGCTCCATAAAATTTCCTAATATTAAGTCTTATGCCTCATCTCTTTAAATTAATATTTTGACACATTCTTCTCCTGTTGTCTTCTTAGTTCACTTGATAATTTACCCTTTCTGCCTCCTTTCCTCTAACAGCATCCATGGTTCTTTTTTTCATGGACCTGTCCTCTGTGCCTCCTCTAGAGACTTGTAGCCAATCTGCCCTTCAGAACTTAGCATTCACAGACAGACATGATGAATGGGACAGAGGGTGGTAATAAACTTCTGGGTAAAGCAGAAGGACAGAACTTGTTGTTCTTGTAGAAGCTACAGCAGGGTGGCTAGGCTGGTAGTTGAATAAATGTGTCAAGGTCTTAATCACAACATATGAGAGAGAGAGAGTACATATCTGAAACCTCTGTAATTCTGGAACCAATAATGTAAAATGTGATTTTCTTGGCATACTTGGATGGCCACACACTCAAAGTAAATAAACATCAGTGAGTAATGGAAAAAAGTATTATAATCAGTATTATTTATCTGGTATGAGCACTCGGAAACTGAACTGATACAGAGGTAGATGAGTAGAGCAATGGGTCGCACATAGGCACAAATAATTGATTGTTTACTGAGCCACTGAGAAACACCCTATGCAACTTCTTTATGTTGTTCACTGTACTGGTAAAAACAGTATGAAAGTGGTATCTCACAACAGTTTTGAGTATCGCAGATCTAATATTTTTGTTCCAATTCCAAAATGGGATTGTATAATTTCTAGAAATGACTGACAGGAAACTTCTCTTTATAGCTTGATGCAGAGCACCTCCTCATGGTCCATTTATTTTCAAATTGCTTGGGAAAATAAAAGCTGAAAAATGTGAAGAAAATGTTAAAGAGGAATTTTTTCACTCCACTAGTAATGTTTTACAACACACAAAGCTAAATACTGCATTTTATCTCTGTGAGCATAGCTCAAATTTAGACTTGTGAAGGGTGTGAGAGTTTGGTTTAATTTAGAACTGATTGCTCATTAATCTTTGGAATAGTTACCCAAGCTGTCTTCCAACTGCAGGGGAGGCAATTGGCTGCTAACATCAAACCTTGCTGTGCAGTATTCAGTTCTTCTTTGGTAAAATATTTAGCCTTTTGTTCAATGTTTACATACACAAAATTACTGGGAAAATATTGCTTAATGAGCTCGTACAGTTGGACCAAAGGAGTTAGACATTCAGTGTCTGCAAGTGGGTGGCCAGTGTGAACCCACTTGAGCTGTTAGATGTAAAGAATAATTGTTTCTCAGTTTTGATTTGGTGAGACAGAAACCTCTGACTCCATGGAAACACTGAAGAACTGCTTGAGCTGCTGATTCAGAATGAAGGATAAGATGTGTAAAGACAAAATAGTGAAATATTTTACTTTCTCTAAACAACAAGAATTTGATTTTTTTTTTTCTCTTCATGAGGATAAAGAAGCAACACTTTCTAGCTATGGACTGAAAGGTGATTAAGCCTGTTTTAGCTTCTGGCCTTTCCTGCTGACAAAATCATCTGACAATGAGGAAATGATGTACTCTGATATGTCCTTTGCACTGAGCAGAAAAAGAACTGGCAAGTGTGATTCCTAATCAGGACACACATTGTATGTTTGCTTGAGCAGGTGGGAGCCATTCTTTTGGCTCACTCAAAAAACGCAGGCTATTTAGTGACCCATATAATTCTTTCACTGCTTTCACTGATATTCCTCCTTAGTTTGAGTGAAAAAGACTGCATTCTTTGAAGGTCATACAAAGTGCTGAATGATGTAGTGTCAGTCATACTAAAAACCAGACCACTGGTAAGGAAAGGAGAGCCACTAACTGACCAATTCTACTGGGGACCGTACTTCAATATTACATTCTTTTAGCCTGAAACTATCATGCAACAACTTAAGTTCATCAGCTTTTACCTTCCAACCTAGCAGAGAAATAAAGTGCAACAGAAAAATAGTATTTCATGTGTTGAACAACAAAAATTCTATTTTTAGATGGATATCTGAGATGCAAAAATGCCAACGTAAAAATGTTCTTAGTGAATTAACAATCAGAATGGTATTTATTTTTGAGAAATAGATGCATTTAAATGTTAGTGTTATCATGATTGCAAAGAAGCATACTATTAAAACCTAAATAAAGAGCACGTGATTTAAAGACTGCTGGCCTCCAAGTAATTTCAAGGAGCCTGAGGACAAGGACTTTTCATATTATGTTCCTTTTTATATCCTTATTCTGGCAGCAAAGGACAAATTGAGTAATAGGAAACTCATGCCAGTCAAAAACGTTTTATTTAGTGTAATCCCTTGTCAGGCTAATGTAAAAGCATATATCTTATTTTAATGGGACTGCCACTGATCTGTCAAGTAAAAAGAGTAAGTTGTGGAGCTTTAACATGTTAGTCTTTCTGTCTTGGAAAGACACCTAAATGTGAGCTGTGGATGTTGTCTGCGGCCGTGTGACTACAATGTCTGACAATGGTCAGATGGGTTCAAACAGATGTTCTATCATATATTCAAGTCAGCATTAGGGAGTTTTAATGGTTGTGAACCATTAACATTTTAAAGGAAGGAATATTCCATAAGCTTATAAAACAAGAATAAATAAACTCTTTTTTTTTTTTTTGTATGTAATTTCAGTCACTATTACATCATGCATAGACCTATAACTTCTGTAATGAAACATCGCATTGTAATAATTGCCTATCTATCACGTTTGATATATAAGACGTACCATTTGGAGAAATAAACAACAGATTTGGGTTTCACTGGTGACAGGTTTCATCATTTTATTTCTGCCAATTCTGCCATTTTCAAAATTTTCCCTTTGAAAATAATTGAGTGCCATTCTAATTTCTTTGTGGCTGAAGAATAAGAGCAAAATTGTATGTATTCATGAAGCATTGCTGTCATCATGGAAATGCTTTTGGCTTTTATTTTAATTTCTTTTCTAAATCTAGTTATAGTATATAGTATAAAATTTATAGTATCATATTGCATGAACACCTATGAATTGAAAATTTCATATCCTGTAATGATTATTTTAATGAAAACTAAAGACTTCCTTCTGAAAATGTTTTCCCGTCATAGCTGGAATTTTCTGTGATAAATATTTAGCCATGTTTAATCTGATGGAGGTATATTATGTTACAATCACTTATCTCACTGTGCCCAAGTTCTGAAGAAAGGCAACATACTTAGAAATAAGAAATAAATCTGAGCATGTAGGTACATTCGTTTGAACACCCTGGCAATCAAGCTAGCTGCTGATACTCTTGTAGATGTTAGAAGCAAGCTATCTATTATCTCATCCCATTTCATTATAAATAATCTCCTATTACTTTCTGCCCTTAGTATGCTCTTACTATATTTAGCCCCTTATAATTTAATTCTTCTAATTTGAATGGCTTTCCATGATTCAGAAAAATAAGAAAAAATGTTGAGATGTCTGTTTTGCTTTGTAAATCTTTGCCAGCAGACCAGGCAGATCCTTTCCTCCACAGCTGTTCCCACAGCATTACTATTTTATGATCATACCTGAGACTGTCAGGATAGATGTATGCAGCAATGCTTACAGGTATTATAAATACATGTG
>VXAB01008766.1:48181-97911 GCA_013399175.1 Odontophorus gujanensis | reverse complement strand
CCCCCCAAAAAAAAAAAGAATTTCCCTTGTGAGGTTGCATTCTTTGCTTTTACATCCTGCATCAGTGATTTTTCCTACTTACTGTGTTCTGAGAAAATTTGGCCAAGGAGGAAATTTAACATTTTATCTTTATTTATTCTCACGTTTTTTGGTTCCAGAGTGGATAAAATCTGAAGTTGATATGTGAATTTGAAGTTAAGTTTCAAGTCATTACATCCATCTGAGGATTTAACTGGACTTTCGTCATTACTGTAACCACTTATTTGCAAAAGTTAATTTTAGAGGCTGCTACCTGCAGAAAATCTCACCACCGTGAGGAACTTACAGACCATTCAAACCTAAAAATCTGCTATAGTTTGCTGTCATTTTATCAAAATAGCTATTTGTTGAGGATATCAGTCTGTATGTGTGATATGCTAAACTTATTTCATGTCAAAGAGGGAGTAAACCTAGGCAAAGCAATAAAATACATACTACAATACTGTAGAAAAAAAAATCCATATTCTAATGTTCCAGATAAATTATTATTTGATGGTCCAGACTTGATAAATAGACATCTTGAATTTTTTAAATGGAAAAAACGTCTTTGGCATCGTAAGTACATATTGCCTTGAGGAACTTCAGTCAGTTTGAACCTGAAATGCAGTCCAGGGATGAATATTTAATTTCACTTTCCTTATGAGTGAGGTTGAATCACTTCTACAAGTCTGTGGGTGACAGTTTCAAATTTTGACTCAAGCAGGCAATCATCAGAGAATAACATTACAGCAGGGTAAAAGTTGGTGACTTAGTAATGACATTTTAATATTACAGAGCAGTAATAAAGAGACCGGCAGTCCCCTGTGAAAGCTTCTGTTGACTTACTAATCAATATCATCATAACAAGCAGCATATGTAAAATCCTACAGTGTCAGTGCCTGAGGATAGAGAAGAAATGCATTCCTCACGTTTTCCTGGTTTTCAGATTCTGGCTGTTTCTCTATAAGTGATTCAGAGCAATACTATTTCAGCCTGCCACAAAGACTGCAGATGCTGAAAGCCCTGTGATGCCCTCTTGGGACTTCCACGCTTGTGGTCAGAACTACCCTCATTTATATCATCCCCTACTGAATTTTCTACAAGGTATCTCTTTACCTCTTCTAGGCCTAGGGTCAGAGTATGGTAGACCACAATATTGTTGCAATTAATATAGTGGAACCTGTCAACCATGCACTTATCTTCACTGCTATCCTAATAGAATGAACGCTCATTAGCTATGCCTGTGTCCAAATCCAGAAAAGGTGTCAGTGCAAAGGAAAGGGACTTGTTACTCTAGGCAAAAAAAAAAGGAGAAATGAGAATAAATAAAATTGAGTTGAAGCGATCAGAATATAACTGTAACTTTATGATTATGCATGAGTTTACAATGTTTTGTTGTAATATAAATGAGACAACTGTCTTGGTGATGCGTTGTCATTGCATAAATCTGAAACTGCACATTGTTATGGAATAACAATTATATAATCTCCTAGTTATTCATTCAGTATGTCCTGAACAAAAACAGTTTCATAAATAAATGTGATGTGTTTAATAATACAACAATAAGCTGTGAACTGTTGAAAATTGACTTATATCTGAAACTGTGAAAACTGAGTTCAGTTCATTAATGAGCAAGATATTTTAAAATTGATTGAGAGGTGCATTTGTTGATAGTTTTAGATATGAATCTTACACAGTGCCTGCTTAGCTCCATTTGATTTCATAAATGCAGTGTGGTTTACATACAGCTCTTTGTATAAAGAAGCATCTCTGTGTGTGCATGTGTGCACAGGCACGTGTGTTGAGTCACAGGATAGGTGTACAGTTTTCTTTAGAATTTTCCAGGGAACATTTTCCCATTTTTTTCATGTATGATTTTGCCTAGCATAAATAATTTTACCATTTGGATTTCAAAACTAGTAGGATGAGTGAAACAGTGAAATAAAGATGAGAAAGTAAAGAGAAACAGTTATGTAAAAGTCATAATTAATTTCATGCTAATTCATTTGTTGATATCAGTTTACTTCTTAGTCAAATGGGATGGAATATAATAAAGTAGGAGTAATCAGGCTTACATACATGGGAGATGGAGCATCACTCCTCCTTGACTACAATGAACGTTAGTAAAATGTTCTCCCCATTTCTTATTAGAGTTGATTCCTGTAATTTTCTGAGATCAGTGGATCTCCTCATATAACCTTAATCTATATCAAAAGTTTATGTTGGATATGGTCTAAATTGCTTATAAGAGTCTCTGTAGTAATCATAACAGAACTTTGATAGAAATCAGCAGTTGTGTTTCAGTAAAAACAAATAAAATAAAATAAAATAAAATAAACAACCAAGCAACAACAGACAACAAAATTAAATATCAAAACCAAAACAAACCAAAATAGATTTTTTTTAAATGATTTTGTAATTATTTTTTTTTAATCATAGGTCTGTGAAATACCCAATTACGGAAGACTTCTAATTTGTAGAATAAAAAAAATGTTAGCTGACTCACACAATAATGAGGCCATATAATATGAATAAGAATCAGGAAGCTTTCTGATTAACATACTGAATGTAGGTGACTGTCAATATAATAGATCTTGCATAGTTCACATTAAGAAAAAAATGAATATAACCCCAAATGGAAGCCCAGCAAAAATTAAATACTAGTCTGAATGTAATACATCTTAATAAACTCAGGAGACAAAAGCCTTCAGAATTCAACATCATCTGTAGATTTTAAAAATTCCAGCATAGTATTAGTTTTAACTCCAGCATAAAGTTGAATACATAAGTAAATAGGTTTTTAAATATTATCTTTTAAGTGATTTATAATTCCTATTGAAATTTCCTAGTCAGTTATGTACTTCAAAACACTGTGCGTCCTCTCAGTACATTTGTTGGGGTTATGTTCTGTGTTACTTCTTTGAAGGGTAAGTGCCTAAATAAAGAAATCAAAGAGGAATATTACTCTTGCCAAAGGGGTGAAGGAAGGCATAGAACTCTTGGTTTGGTAATAATTAAACAGTGGCCAAAGGATTAATATTGTTTGGACTGAAGTGAACATATTAAAGTATTAGAGTGATTTAATAAAAATGATAAATACCTAGACTTTTGGTCTTTGGTACAATTTATCTGGACATTTTACATTTTCTTCTATTGAGACATAACTTAGAGGAGTTTCAAACAGTATTCTGTACCTTCATAAACCCTTTTGCTATCAGCTAGCATGTCCTGGGATTATACTGTTGCAACCAGAAATTCAACAGTGAAGTCTCCCTTGTCATCAGATTAAAAAGTATTTTCAATTAGAATTATTAATTTTAATTTCTTTCTTTGGCTTTGTTTTCTCAGAAAATTTCTTATTTAGTTTGTTTATTTGTTTGCTTGTTTGCTGTTGTTGTTGTCATCGTCAGGTGTCTGTAACTTTTCCACATGCTGTGTGAAGTATACTTAAAAAACTACGTTTCAATTTCCTCATTATTTTTCTTGGCTTGCTTCTGCCATGAAGAATTTGGGAATCAAATACGAGTTGTGTGCACGTCAGATAAACCACCGTTTCACAGGCTTGAATTTGTAGGTATGAAGTGAACTGCTGCATGTGAATTTTTTTAGCTTAGCGTTTATGATAGTTCGTCCTCTTACGGTTTTTAGCTTTCCCTGATAGAATGCTGCTGTCCCCCACTGAATACAGGACATTTGGGATCCATTAGAAACTGCAGTAGTTGAATGTACCTCATAAATTAATAGCAAAAATATCATTCAGGGATTGATCCTGATCTCATTCTGTAACAACAGTTGATGAAAATTATGCAATTCTCACTGGTTTCAGTTGAAGAGATTCAACCGTGTTTATTGGTTTGGTCTTTATTTTTGCACAAATAGAGATGAATAAGAATGAAAGTAGCAAATCTTCTGCTATGAAACAAAACAAAACAAAACAACCAAAAAACCCCACCTGTAAATAGTTGATGTTTTGCATTTTCACCAAATCTGCAAGTACACCCGTGATTACCTTGAATATTCTTTATAATCTAGAAGACACTGTGATCAAGTAGCATTTTGAAAAAAGAGCTAAATATAAAAATGATGTCAATGTGTGTTCCTCAACGTGCAGGAGTCTATAGCATGCAATATGATTGTCATTACACAAAATGTCTTAATATGTGATTTTTTTTTTCTTTTTTTGAAATGAGGATTGTGCATTTCATCATTGAATCTGGAAGCAAGAAAAATGAATATCATGTTATGCTAAGGAGCTAATACTTTTAATTCTTAGCGTTCTTAGTTTCACATGCATCTGATGCCACAAAACTGAGTTGAACTAAATATTATGGAAAAAAAGCAATGACGTAAAATCTTAGATAAGGATTCTGGAGAATTTTAGGTACTTTTCTGAAAAAGGTTCTCAGTCCATGCTATGTGTTAATTTAGTGATTTTATCTGCAGTTTGACATCAGCAGTAGTACAGAGCATATGCAAAATATTCAGTAGCTGTACATTTTTCATATGGAGTATCATTGATTTTTTATTAAAATGAGAAAATTTTGTATCTGCCCTGCAGATTTGTGGATTATGTCTCTAAGCTGCAAACAAATTTGTAACAGCTTTTATCCCAGTTTGGTTGATTTAAAACCATTTCTGAAATGCAAGGTAACTGACCTGATCCTACAGTAGCAGCTGCGAGATTTTGCATCTCTGTGAATGCTGAGACTTAAAAAACGCCCTGCAGCAAGTATGGTTGTGTCTATAGTAGCTATGTTTGGCCTTGCAGCTGACCAGTCATGTTGGGAAAAGAAAAATAANTTAATATGTAATATATTAATAAATATATAAAACACAATTATTTATGAATGTTAGTTGCTACAAACCTTCATTTTATAGAAGTTGGCAAATTCATTCTCTTTTATATATATATATATAAATATATATGGCCAGTTTCATTTTTCAGAAAAGATGTGTTCTTAGGACTGTATAAAGGAAAGAAACCTGTGAGCAGTTCCTTCAGTTGACCAGGAAGGACATGGAAACTTCTGTAAATGATCAATCCCAAGCTTATTTGTAGCTTAAATTTNGAAGTATACTTAAAAAACTACGTTTCAATTTCCTCATTATTTTTCTTGGCTTGCTTCTGCCATGAAGAATTTGGGAATCAAATACGAGTTGTGTGCACGTCAGATAAACCACCGTTTCACAGGCTTGAATTTGTAGGTATGAAGTGAACTGCTGCATGTGAATTTTTTTAGCTTAGCGTTTATGATAGTTCGTCCTCTTACGGTTTTTAGCTTTCCCTGATAGAATGCTGCTGTCCCCCACTGAATACAGGACATTTGGGATCCATTAGAAACTGCAGTAGTTGAATGTACCTCATAAATTAATAGCAAAAATATCATTCAGGGATTGATCCTGATCTCATTCTGTAACAACAGTTGATGAAAATTATGCAATTCTCACTGGTTTCAGTTGAAGAGATTCAACCGTGTTTATTGGTTTGGTCTTTATTTTTGCACAAATAGAGATGAATAAGAATGAAAGTAGCAAATCTTCTGCTATGAAACAAAACAAAACAAAACAACCAAAAAACCCCACCTGTAAATAGTTGATGTTTTGCATTTTCACCAAATCTGCAAGTACACCCGTGATTACCTTGAATATTCTTTATAATCTAGAAGACACTGTGATCAAGTAGCATTTTGAAAAAAGAGCTAAATATAAAAATGATGTTAATGTGTGTTCCTCAACGTGCAGGAGTCTATAGCATGCAATATGATTGTCATTACACAAAATGTCTTAATGTGATTTTTTTTTTCTTTTTTTGAAATGAGGATTGTGCATTTCATCATTGAATCTGGAAGCAAGAAAAATGAATATCATGTTATGCTAAGGAGCTAATACTTTTAATTCTTAGCGTTCTTAGTTTCACATGCATCTGATGCCACAAAACTGAGTTGAACTAAATATTATGGAAAAAAAGCAATGACGTAAAATCTTAGATAAGGATTCTGGAGAATTTTAGGTACTTTTCTGAAAAAGGTTCTCAGTCCATGCTATGTGTTAATTTAGTGATTTTATCTGCAGTTTGACATCAGCAGTAGTACAGAGCATATGCAAAATATTCAGTAGCTGTACATTTTTCATATGGAGTATCATTGATTTTTTATTAAAATGAGAAAATTTTGTATCTGCCCTGCAGATTTGTGGATTATGTCTCTAAGCTGCAAACAAATTTGTAACAGCTTTTATCCCAGTTTGGTTGATTTAAAACCATTTCTGAAATGCAAGGTAACTGACCTGATCCTACAGTAGCAGCTGCGAGATTTTGCATCTCTGTGAATGCTGAGACTTAAAAAACGCCCTGCAGCAAGTATGGTTGTGTCTATAGTAGCTATGTTTGGCCTTGAAGCTGACCAGTCATGTTGGGAAAAGAAAAATAAATGAATATCTGTTGTGCACAATGGGAAGTGGACAGCTCGTTTGCACAACCTCTTGACCTCCCAATCTAATCTTGTGTTTTCTGCCTATTCAGAGCAATTTATGCTTTGAAAACATTTGCATAGCTAGCCTCCTGCAGGGCCACTAAACTTGGTTTCTGATCTGGATGTGTTCTGCTACTTTGAGCACTAAACATTTTAAAATTTACCAATTCTGATAAGCAACTGGTGACATTATGATGGAAAGTATGTTTTTAAAGCTATTAAGTACTTAGTGTGTATATATCCTGTATTTCACTTATCATTTGACAGCAGAGTAATTGCAAAATGAACATTTAGATTGGATTGAGGACACCATAAGCTAGAACAGCTGTGGGTGGGAAGAAAGACAGTCTCAGCAGTACATGCATTATGTCAAAAATAATAAATAAATAAACATTGCCAAGCTGACAGAATGCACAAGGTAGCAATGGTATTTTCATGTTAAATCTTCCTGCCTTACCTTTTATAACACTTGCCATGTGACAGGTTAATTTCTGAGTCTTGAGCTAAATCACCTCCTTCAGTATCTGGTAGAGTATGTGCTATTAATGGACTATTCACTAGACCTTTCTAGAAGTGGTGACATGTTTATGAATTATGTTTAAATTTAAGGACAAGCTTATGAATTTTGCTTGATCAGCACCACAAATAGTTATTAAANCCAAGCTTATTTGTAGCTTAAATTTAGCTTTTTTTTATTTTATTTTTTTCTTGGAAAATATTTCTCAAATCATTTTTTTTTTAAATTAATATATCCCCCGAACATTGGTGTTTCTTATCTAAATGTAAATTCTAGTGTCAAATGTGAAATCAAAAAATAGTTTATTTGAATTTTGTCTGAGTAGTTCAGCTCCTTTTAATGAGGTGAGCTATTTGTCTCATTAGTGTAATTGCTTTGCTATTCTGCATTATTATCTTCAGCACTAGGCTGTTTTCCAGCAACAATTGTTATACAAGTCATACTAATTTGTACGTTTTCGCTGTCCTAATATTCCACTGAGATGCTACTTTAATTAAAACATGACCTTATTATTCATAACTAAATGTGAAGCATAACCTTTTATCCTCAAGGAATGTCATCAAAGGTTGCATCTTAGTTCTGCATCAGATCAATGACTGTCATGCAGGATGAAGATCCTATCGTCTGTGAATGGCATCTGATGGTAATTTATAACATTACCTGCCAACTCATCTATCTTTAGAGACATACTGCAGTCATTCTCTGTCTTTCCTTAGAAGCTTTCATTTAGCACTGCCTAGCCATCACTCCTCTATGATAGTCAGGAGACAATTCATAAAATCAGAGTGAATTACCATGTTTATATGTGCCTGTGTATGAAAGGCAGTAAGCAAGTCTCTGAAGGCTGAAATAAGTTTGTATATGCTGTACCATCAATTTATTTTGTTATTGTACCCAGAGAGGAACCACTTTTATTTTAAAAGGTGAGTAGTTCTGTTTCAAAACCAGAAGACTGTGAAGCAAAACTGAATGGTTGGATCTATCTCTGATGAACAATGAATGAAATAACCTACAATAAAAAATAGCTACCCTCAGGTCAGCATCAAAATTCATTACAATGGAAATAGAACATACCCTAAGAAAAATAACTAATGAAGTAACTAAATGAATTGCATACTATCGTATATGAATGTTAAATAACGATTTCTTTGCCTTAGCATAAGAAACTTTTCTGGAAGTTAAAGCTTAAAAGTTAAAAGTTAGTTAAAGTTGGAAACCCCTACCTTGTTCATAAATGACGTCACTGTTTTCACCATTGTACAGCTAGTTCTGTCGAGCAAAGAGCCACCATGCAAAACATCCTCATGCAGTTCTTCGGATCCTTGTTTTTTTGCTATCCTTCCCATTAGGTGGAATCTATTGGAAGGGGTAAGCTGATGGAAGACAGAAGATTACACAGGAAAATATAGAATTATTTTTGAGAGGATGGATGAATTTAACTATCTATTGTAATTTTGTCCTTGCTGGACATCTTTCACATATTTTGCCTTACATTTCTTTCACAGATAAGCTAAGAACAAAAATACCCATCATAAGATCGTAGTGTTAACAAAGGTCATTTAATGAAATAATTTTGTTTGCTTGCATTGCTCATTGTTTAGTATGAATTAATTACTCTCACAACATTTGTTGACATTTGTCAACTGGCAATTATTATTAATTTCTGATACTGTTTAACTCAGATGGCAGGACACAGAGGCAGATATTCTCGTACCTGCTCGAGCTGTGAAGATAATTTTAATCTTTTTTCAAGTTGTGAAGATAATTTTTATTTTTTTCAAGCATTCACCATTTCTGTGAAGATCAGCTAGAATTAGATGGTACTTTGCTTTTTTTTACAGTACAATGAAATTATATTACTGAAACCTCGAAGTTATAAGTTGGTAAGGAAGTAAAGTTTTAATATTGGAAGAATAGTATAATTAGAAGTCTCAGTAAGCTGCATGCTGCAGTACTTAAGCCATCATTAAATTGACTGAAACTAACACATCCAAAGAAATCTATGCTTTTTTTTTCCTATTTTGAAATCAGATTTCAAAAACCCAGTGAAAGAAATATAAAAAAGAACTCTAAGAACTTTAGCCATTTTTATCTACCTTGCAAGAAGGAAAACATTCAAATTTATTGATATCATATGCTTTGTATTGGCCATGTAAAATTCGCTTTTCACACCTTCCAAATATTCATCTTTTTCTTTTCTGCCTCTAATTTTTTAAAGTTCCATCACTTAAACATCATTTCTTTCATAGTGTTCCACTATTGTAAAGCATATACTGGGATTAATATAGTAGCTTGACTCCCTAAGTAAAAAGAAAAAAACAAAACAAAACAAACATATGAATAGATAAGTAAGTCCTATTTAGGTAGACATTGATAAAAAGGACAATTAGAGTATTGTAACAATTATCATTTCCACAGTACAGCCCAGTAAAGCTTTACTGAATTTCTCATATAGGAGTTAAAGAAAACAGGTTAATTCCCTGTGAGCACGACCTATGAATCAGTGTTATGTGCTGTAACAGGAAATTTTGTTGTTGGTTTTACTTAGTTTTCTTTTAATCTTTGATACATAGCTTACTTTAAATGTTTCACATTCATTTTATTGAATGTTTTATACTAGTTTACCAGTTAAGAGGGACAACAGATTTTCTTCCTTCAAGGCAAATGGATATCTAAATCTTAGCAGTATGTCATTTTGAGAGCATACTGCAGAAAGGAAAAAAAAAAATAATAAAGTTTGTTTCTTTTTATAAGAACTGGGTTTAAAACTGCTATCAAAGTTCCGTAGATGCTTTTCAGTGAAGCTATGAATTTTGTTTAATCCCTAAGTGAGAAATATGTATATGTTTCCTGATTTTGTGGCCTTTAATAATCAGTTTGAACTTTGATCTTACTGGTGAAGAGGCCATATTAAAATATTAATTCAGAATTTCATTGTTGACTGGAGTCTTTGAGAGTGCTGCAGCAAAATAGTTGAAATAATAAATATCTGCTAAAGGAAGCTCAGCTTCCTGCCCATCAGGAATACATCCAGGTTGTTTTCAGTAGAGCTGATACCAACCCAGTCCCTCTGTGACAGCACAGGAAATTACACCAATGAAGATGCAGGTCTTTGCGTTTGGCATTTCTTAATTTTGTGAGATTCCTGAAAGCCTATTCATTGTGCCAATAATAATCCTTTTGAATAATAGTCCTACATTCTAAAACAGTGATCACCCATGCCAGTTTGGTGTCCCCCACAAATCTGATCAAAACAGATAGCTGTATGTTGTATGACCTAACTGTCTACCTGTGGCACATATAATCAATCATCCGTGGGGGGAAAAGAAAAACAAAACAATAAAATGAAACATTTAGAGGTGTACAAATGTGTGTGTTTGCAAATATTTTTAGAATGTTGAAAAGAGAATCTTTAGGATGAAACATTTTTGTTTTCTTCTTTTCACAAATGACAAAGACTGTGAAACTTCCCACATATGTCATTCAAGTTGAAATCATACATTGTAATTCAGTTTTTCCACCTACACAGCAGAAGCTGATGTTTTACAGGTCAGCCATCCTTTTCCCTAGAGTAAATTGATGATCTGTTACAGGCATCAACTAGTGCCTCATGTAAGCTTTGTTGTTTTTATTTTTATTAGAGCATAATGCTGTGAACATGCAAAATCATTTTTTTTTCCTGAGCTACCAGTGAACTCAGGAGCAGTTTAATACCCCTTTTGTAACATAAAGTACTGTGGCTCTATTTTGCCCAGTAGATTCTGCTTAAATATGGTATTTCAGTGATTTTAACATTCTACTCATGCAAATCTTCCCACCAGGTCTCAGTAATACTGGTTAGACCATAAAAGAGCAATTCAATTTCCAATTTCTCTTTTTTATTACCCAGACTCCTAGCATTCATGTTTAGGCAACTAATGCATTTTTGTTCAAGCTTCTTGGTGCCTTGATTAATTTTATTCTTGATATCTTGATTTCATGCTAAATGAATGTACTTTTGTTTCTCCTTTACACCTTCCTTTGTTGTTAGTTTCATGTTCTTTGTGTGGCTGAATCAACAGATTCACAACAATTTCTTTGATTTCAGGTGTTGAAATGGTATTTGTGCTTATATGGACTATCACCAATGAATACTTTTACAAAGACTGGATGCACAAACAAGCGTGTATTTATTCTGTGGATATTATTCATTTTAGTAATGTAAGTCAGGCATCTAGTCTAAGCTGTTCTATAAGGTTTCTCTATAGTCAGAAGAGAGAGGTATTTCCATTCTCCAAACTTAATAAAACTCTTATGAGATAAAGAAATGAGATAAATGAAATAAATAGTTATCTGGAATTTTTCTGCTGGTGAAAGTAACAACCTGCATAAAGCCTCTGTTTCAGTGCTGACCACTGCAGTGCTGCAGCATGAAGCAAACAAGCATACCTAGTATATGTCTGTTCCCAATAGAATGTGATCTTAATATCACATTTATCATTAATCATTGCCCGTACAGTAAATTCTAGGTTATATTGTAGGAAAGCTAATAAGTGCATTATTCAGTAGATGTGGGTAGAATTCTTTTAAACTATTTCATGTTTTTTACTTTAGGGTATATCACAGGGAATGTTCATACACTAAGAAGCAGCATATGTTTGTTAAGGCTTGTCACCATTATGTAAGAGAGAAGAGAAAAATAAACCCTAAAAAAAGTAAACGCCCAGCAAAACAGTTATATTAGTGGAAGCAGACAGCTGTGTAACTTAGTTTTGGAATAAATGTTTTATGTGAAATGACAGTAGCTGTGTTCTAAAGATTATGTAAAGGTTAGAATAAGAAGACTTTTGGATGCCATACAGACAAAAATCAAGTTCCAGAATTTAGTGTGAGGGACAGGAAAGAAGAGGGGTTTTGGTGGCACAGGACTGTGGTATGCTGAGCAGTGGTTAGGTCCTTGGACAGTTCTTCCATGACTATCTTCATTTTTTTTTTAAGTGGAAAGTCCTCAAAAAGTGTGACATCTTTCTGAAAGTTAGTGTTATGCACTAAATTGTACTTTCCATTTTTACATCCGATCTCTTTTCTTAATAGTTCAGGACACTGTGCTGCTCTTGGACTCCATTGAAACTTACTAAGTCCTCTTTGCTGTTACCTAAATCTTGCTTCATATCTCATTGTTGATGGATTTGAAATCCATTCTGGAATTGTAAGGGATTTTGTTTATTTGTTGGCTTTAAATAGTATTTCAAAATTGTCATTTTTAAGGTGTCCATTAAGAGAAGTCATTTCTACTTTTAGATTCCATAACTGTATCCAAAAAAAAGCACAGCTACCAATTGAACACCCAACAACACACAGTCAGCATATTTCTTCCTAATTTTTATTACAAATACTATTTCTATTTGTGTGAACTGGGAAACTGAGAATTGGGAAAGATTCAAAATCAAACTGTTCATATTCTGTCAATGTTTAAACTATAGAAGCCTTTTCCAAAGTATCAGTGTTTGTGTCTGATTTCTAAAGGCAGTGTCCAGCAGAGCAAGTACACAGATGATATCACACTCAGTGCTGTGTTTGATCTGCTTTGGGACATCAGCATGAAATAGCTGATTCAGCCACTCACAGAACTCCCCTAGCTCTGCTGAACTGGCTTTGAGGTCAGCAAGGGTCCCTCCTTAAACAGGAGGAGTTGCCCTGATGATGTTTTCACCCTCCAGTAGTGCTTGTTGCTGTTCAGGTGAAGGACTACACAGATGCTGGGCTTTGCCCAGAAGCATCCTCTTCCATCTGCAGAGTCTGATGAAGAAGCAGGTGCTTCTCTGTTCTCCCAGAGGTGTTCCTGTTTTCTCTCAGCTGTGTGAGCCTGCTAAGAGGTACAGAACAGTGCAGATTTTCTTATGTTTCAGCTTCAAATCCCTGTGCTATATCGTAAACATTTGGGAAATAATAATAAAACTGTAGTGTTTTAATACTGAACACAGAGTTGGAGATCACAATCTAAGGAATATATTCTATGTGAAACCTGTTTTTAAACACAATAATAAAATTTCTGAGTATCTCATATTCACAAACTTACTTAATTCAATACTATTTCCAGAGAAGTACAAATAGAGATACTTGCAAACTAAGGCTTACTAGTGCAGTTTGCTTGATTGTAAGTCTGGTTTCAGATGAATTTATCTTATATACCATTCATGTCAAATGCTGCTCCAAGACATATTGATTGCAACCCTGATGAATTCCTGAGCTTGTGTAAGATGTCACTTGCCCTGGTCAGAAGAGCAGCTTTTAGTGGGAACCAACTGCATGTACCAGTTTTTCTTTAACATTTTACCATTAAAATTGTGACCAAAAAAAAATGAAAGAATACCACCACTTTAGCAGGTGAATTAATAAAGCGGTTGAAGTAAAAGCAGATTAATACTTACTCATTTACACATTAGGGGGAGGAACAGCATAATATATCAGAAGACTTGTCTATGTTATGATCCTCATCTTCTCTAGTGAACCTGGAAGTAAAAGAGTGCCATTCCTCAGCAACCTCTAGTGTGCAATATTCATAAATGCAATGAGAGTAGAAAAAAAGATCTTTGTCATATTTTCACTTTATATCATTGTGCTCTGAATAGTTGTCTCTGCTACACTTTCATTCTGAGACAACATAATGTATTTTTGTCAAAGCACAATGTTTCTTTGTGCTGAAAACGTGTATATTGCTGCCCTCATTAAAACAAATTAAATTGTCAACTACAACTATGTTTCTAATTATTTAGGTTACTACTTTTTTTTTCTAAGGAGATGTGGGAAATTATTTATAACTCCAAGTGAAATGCTGTTTTCCACGTTTTCAAAATTCAATATATACTGATGTATGTCCATTTAAAGACAGTAGTTTCTTGGTTTTATTGCTCTCTATGTTATTACAGAGACTCGTGGGGTCAGATACTTTGCCTGCATAAGTTATCAGAGCTCAGTTTGCTCCAAGGCAGGATCTTAATTTCATTATTTGTTTCTCCAATAGATAGTAAGGTTTAAAATATGCTTATAAAATACTTTGAGAAATAATTGAGTATTTTTTAACAATAAAAATAACCTAAGTTTTTCAGTGAAAAACGGATTTTTCTATTATGTGGCTAAAAATCCTGAACACCAGGCAATAAGAAAGAAAAGTTAAAAGAACAAAAAAAAAACACTGCAATAGCAAAATAAACCACTACCAACAAAACTAAAGGAAACATTTAATGGAAGACAATAGCCTGAAATGTAAGTACAGAACAACTTTTGAGCAAAAAGTTCCGCCAGCAAAGGTAATAAAATAATGATAGACCACTTGTGAAATGATAAGCTTCATCAGGGCAATTTTCTATCAACTAATATTTGGCTTAGCGTTTTCCACTTTCAAGCTTCATGTTTGGTTTTTCAGTATATAGTTAGAATTGTAAGATCTGATTTTTCATGAATGGAAAACACAGTTCAACCAAGTCTTAGTTTGTTCATGTTGCTACCACTGAAAATTGTCCCAGGAAATGATGTACACTAAAAATTTTCAGAAAATGGAGAAGAGAAAACTAACCTGCAACATGCAGTGACAGGCATTTACTGGGAAAAGTTGAGATAAGTTCATACCACTGCTTTGTCTTAGTAATGTTGGAACTTGTGCATCTCCTGGGGGATGCATCTCCAGTCCCTTCTGACACCTTCTTGCCAGTCCCTGTGGTGTGAATATAGCTCTCTCAGTACAAACTTTGACAGGCCTTTGATTATTCAGTTGTGGTAGGAGAAAATTTATTAAAATTTTCAAAGTAAATCTTTATGGGACAATGATGCCCCTGACAACATTCTTTCATGGTCAAGTCTGTTTTATTGCAACAGTAAATGGCACGTTCCTCTCTCAGATGAGAGCTTGCTCCTATTAAGTGATCAATAAGCCCTGAACTCTTTAGAAAAGAAGGTTAGGGTTTTGGATGTGATATGAAAAATGTTTATTGCTTTGTGCGATTTTGTGACGTTCAGCTAAATATAAATTACTCCTCATTACGTTATTTTGTTGGCTTGGTTTTTGGTTTTCATCCACATATTTATAAACATATGATAGCAATTACTGTATCAGTAAGAATAATAATCCAGCAAAGCCAAGCCAATAATCATTGTGAAGAAGCGTATAGGAAGGGCTAAATTAAATCAGAAAACTATAGTCAAGCTACAGTGAAGAAATAGCCTTTTTCAATACCGTTCTTATAATAGTCTCTAAAACATTAATAACTACATGTTCACAACAAGAAAATTTGATAGTTGAAAAGAAGCAGTACTAAATGCCTATTATTACAGCAATGCATATTATTAATGAACATAATAAAATACGTGAATTAGGAATACAAAGTAGAATACCATATGAGGAAAACTTAATAGTGCTGCAAGGGAGGAGGTGGAAACCCCATTGCTTGAGTTATTTAAAATAGGAGAAAATGCAGCATTTTAAAGAAGCAGGCTGTACTGCAGACTTTTGTGCCAGATTGAATGTTACAGTGTTCTTTCAAAAGCAGACAGAAGTGGATAGTGAATTTTGCAGATTATGATGGCAGTGTGAGTCAGGTGCTGAGTGTCTAATATCACATATGTAAGCTGATCTTTTGAGAGTATCATCAGTGAGTCCCAAAGGAATGGAGATACAGAAACTTATTTATTTTTTAATTTATTTTATTAGTGCCAGTGACCAATTCTGAAATGCCAGTTCTGAATTGCCCTTAAAATGCCTCTAAAATTACTTTGTTGGAGGTGGTTTAGTACCCTTAGAAATGTTAATTATAACAAAGAATGGGGAGGAACAGTACCCACTGAGGTGTATGTGATCTTTCTGTTGCTCTGTGGGAATGACATGAGAAAGAAAATTGGTCATCACATTCTCATGGAATCATAGAATTGTTTGAGTTGGAAGGGACCTGTAAACATCATTTAGTCCAACTCCTCTACAATGAACAGGGACACTGACAGCTAGAGACACTGGTCCAGCCTGGCTTTGAATGTCTCCAAGGATAAGGTGCCCACTACTTGTCTGGACAGCCTGATCCAGCACCTCAGTACTATTATTGTAAGAACCTTCTTACTTATATCCAAACTAAATCTCTCCTCTTTTAGTTTGAAACCATTTCCCCTTGTCCTATCAACCAGAAACTGCTAAAGAGTCTGCCCCCTCCTTATTGTCTCCCTTTAGATATTAAAAGGCTGCTAATGGGTCTCCCTGGAGCCTTCTCTTCTCCAGGCTGAGTAATCCCACATCATTCAGCCAGCCTTGCTTCACAGGGGAGTTGTTTCATCCCTTGGATCATTTTGTGGCCTTCCTCTGAATGTGCACCAGCATGCTCATGTCTTTCCTACACTGAGAACTCCACATCTGGATTCAGAACTCCAAATGTCTCACATGCAGAGCTGAGGGTAGGATCACCTCCCTCAACCTGCTGGCCACACTTCTTTTGATGCAGCAATTGCCGTTCTGGGCTGTGAAAGCACAATGCTGGCTTATGATCAGTTTACAAACTACCAGTACCCCCAGGTTCCTTCTGACAGGGCTGTTCTCTCTCCTTACGTTCCCCAGCTTATATTGATCATGGGGGTTGGTGTGACTGAGGTACAAGATTTTGCACTTGACCTTGTCAAATCACATGAGGTTCTCCTGTGCCTGCTGCTTGAGCTCAAGGTTTACAACTTATGATTTCCTTTTGAGGTATAATGTATTTGATAGTTTCCTAGGGAGAAGATGTATAGAATATTAATTTCTCACAGGTTCTCAGGATATAGACTGAATGTCATTAGATGGGTATTGCATACTCATACATTTGCTTACTTTGTAGTATGCTCAATTTTTATTAAATTACAAGTTTTCAAAACAGTTTTGTTTCATCTTGAACTGACATTTTCAGAGTCAAGGCGATTGAAATTTACCAACTTGACTGCACTTTTTAATTCAAGTGCACATTTGAAAAGATTGAAAAAGCTGTTACAATAGCTTAACTACGGCTCAACAATTTGAGAGCCAAGAGTAATGTAGAGTTGAAGTAATTCCTCTCTTATCAGGGGCTGCTAAAATAATCTGAGGATTAAATAGAATTTCAGAAGTAGACCAAAATAATAGAGCTGATATTTTTTGCTGCCCTACCCTCTTCAGTGAGACAACTACACTTTATTTATTTATTTATTTATTTATTTTCCCCTGAAAAATGTAAGTCAAGGTGTTAAGGCATTCACAGGAAAGCCATGGGTGCTTTTTGTTGTTAATTTAGTTTGATACTTTTATTTCTTTTTTTTTTTTAATTTAAACAGGGGAAAGATTCATGATCTGGAGAAATACGGCAATAATTACCAAAAACAAACAAGCAAACAAAAAACTGATAGCACAATTTCATCTATTTTTGTAGTTTTCTGGACTGGGCTGATCATGTCCAAAATAGATTTCCATGAAATAAGCTGAGGAAAGAGATTTATATATTTGTTGTAACTGAGTTGTAAAATCATTAAGTATCTACATATTTCCAGATGTAAAAATAAATCAAGAAATGCATTTTGTAAAATACTAGACTCAGGCAAAACATAATGATTTTTACCTGTCCGTGAGAAAGTAGACCAGATAGATAAGCGTGGGTGGGTCCAATTCAAAGTTGCATTTAACAGCCACAGTATGCATTCCATAGTCCTTGTGCTGTAGTGGCATAGACAGTATCATTCAGTGATTTGATCTAACAAAGTCCAAACAATTTTCTTAGATTCGTATGAATCTATATATATCTATATTCCATTTTTTAGGCTTGTATTTCTTGCGTTCTGTGATCTGTAGATGATGTTCTCAATCTGTAGTTTACGGGAAGAATTCTGTCTTTAATATAGCTGACGTTCACTTAATAAAATAAAGTGGGAGGTAAAAAAAAATAACAACATATCATATTGCAGATGTTTTGTTGTTGTTTTTGTTGTTGTTGTTTTTCGCAGCGTATCTTGGTTCATGGATCTTTCAAGATAGGGAGCTACAGCTTTAGGATTGCTACTAATCAACATTCATTATGTTTCTCTTTCACATGTACTTAAACATACATATATTAATAACATACTTGTGTTATTTTTTAATACCTGTGGTGTTTTTTTTTCGCAGTTAATGCTTTATGATTTTAGATGTTTACTTCAACACAAATAAAGATGATGTATGCCAATAAATGAACTGAGTAACTTCATTGTGAATTATTCATTGCTATACATAAAGTAAGACATCTTTACTGCTTTTAAGAATTCTTATTCTTGCACCAAGATCAAAGCAAACATAATTGGAATGATGCTAACAATGCTATAAAATACAGAAAATTGAGGGATGGAGGGCCCAGACCTTTCAGGTTGTAGCAAAACAAATCTTGAAAAAAGAGTGCTTTCACAGATTCAAAAAAACAAAAAAAAAAAAAACAACAAAAAAAAATACAAATCAAATAGAGAAATTGCTGTGGAGTATTTTGACAGTGTGTTTATCAGAAATTCAGTGAGTCAGAAAGAAATTCAGACCTGGTATGTTAAAGATTTTTCATATATAAGCACGTATGTGATTGCAAGAAAGTATACAGTTTAATAGTGGCTCACTTTGTTTTTCACTACAGCTATATATTTTCACATTAAAAAAAAAAAAAAGAGAGAGAGAATCAACCTAGAGCTCTTCTGGCCTGAAATACCTGTTTTTCTCACCCTCTATCCTTCTGCTTGAGAATCTCAGATGTAATGATGAATTTACCAACCAAATCTCCAAAGACTGTGTCATTGCTTTTTCAGCAGTCCATTTGAGTCCATATTTTTATTTGCTGTAAATTGCAAGAAAGTCTATGAAGTTTATCCAGGAAAATTTCTGCATTTATTAGAAACTGCTCTCTAAATCCCAACTGTTTTATCTTTTTCACAAGAGAAACAACTGTCTCTCATTGTAGAGATGGAATGCAAGAATGAATCCCATTTCATGAGTTAGACTATTTGCTGCAATCCAGTTGTGACTTTATTCTGGGATGAAATTTGGGCTCTTTGCTCTTCCTTGCTTGGTCCCATCATAAGTCAACTTAGGGTTTCTGGGGTGGAAGAATATATGGTGTTCTCCTGCGTGTCTCCTGAGAGGAGTGACTTGGAGACCAGCTACATACAGCAGTGCTGAAGAGCTCCTGTTAGGTAGAATCTAAAAATATTCTTGCCACATTGATTATAAACATTTTTATCTCAATAGAGAAAAAGCTGAGAAATACACCATTTTCCAGCATTCTTTTTAAATGTGCTGGATGGCACTGAAGTGTTTCACGGTTTCTTTTGCTTTGATATTGTTACTGATTTAGGGTTAACAGTGCCTTTGTGTACCATCTGGAGACAGAAATCTTTCTGTAAATCTATCAGAAGGCAGCAATTCCCTTGGGAACTAGGTTAGGGTAATGAGTCAGAGACTACGCTCTTGCAAGTCTCTGGACACTAAATCTTCCTTTAAATGTGCATCAGAAGGCAGAATTTGACCCTTAGCAATGAATCTGCATAAATATAGAGGGTGTAAGAGTTACTTTCTCATTGCATTACAGCAGAGCTTCTTAAACTAAAAACAGGGAGAATAAAATCAGTTACTAAATATTTTCATGACCACTTTTTATTTAAAGAGCTAAATTATCTCCACTTTTTTTTTGCAGACAACACTGGGTTTGACCTATTATACTTGGCTCAGTTAACATAAAGAGTACTACTGAGTCTCAGAACTTATGTCATCAGCTGATATTTTCTGAGCGTCTCTCTGTGACTTACTCCCAGTGTAACATAGGAATGGGCACTGTTTCCTTGGTGTTTTAAAAAGACAAAAAAAAAAACCTGTTTTTTTCTTCGATAATAAAACAGCAACAAGAACTTACAAGCAGAAAAAAAAATACCATTCAGTTAAGGACGTGTTTGTTCACTAAATATTGTTACATTTTAAATATTCGTGGTACTTTTGTAAAATGCTTTCACAAATGATTTAATTTTATGCCTCTCTTTGCTCTTTAGTTTAGATCTTCTTTGGTCTGAACAACTGCTTTTTTAATACTACTCTTATGCATCTCTAACAGCAGCTCCAACATATGCCTAATGCAAAGATATGACAGCATTTATCCATCTGAATTATGGAAGCTACTGCAATTGAGAGCACTGAAATTAGGGCTACAATTACCTACTTTTTGTTCTTAAAGAAGTAGGTGTTTCCAGAGGATTAATCATTTATCCTCTGAACGTAGTATCTGTCTCTTTGTCAAAGTCTGTATAAACCTACCATGTTTTCAGCTATTACCTGAAGTTAACTTGGCTAAACTGCTGTGCCTTAAATCCTAAGCAGAGTGACCATCGACAGGCAGATTTGGAGATTTAGTTTGAAAAGGGAAATGGCAGAGCAAGTTTCTTCACAGTAACAAGTCTGTGTGCAACAATCCTGAGGCCATGACTGTGCATGAGGCCATGGCTATGCATGGCTAAGCACTGAATACTTGCTCATTCAGTGCTTGACACTGCTGCTTAGACTGCCAAGAAATGTCACAGTTCTTCTGGATATTTTATAGGAAGGACAGACCTAGCCACAAGGAAGTTAACTAAGAAATGAGAGAAAATGGAAACAGCAAAGAATTAACTTCAGTTCAATTAATAGTGGAATATTACTGACCAAATACAAATGCCAGCTTCCACACTAGAACTGTTTAGTTTGGATATGTGCATTTGTGGTTGTTTCACTCTGAGAAAGAGCTAAACTCCCACATCTACTCACTTACTACTCCTCCTCAATGAAAGAAGGTATGGAGCAAATACATTAAGGAAAAGAAAGTCAAAGTTGAGATACAGATAACTTAACTAAAGGGAAAAGAAATAGAAAAACACAAAACAAAACAAACAGACAAAAGACAACAAAATAAGGAAGGATACGATACACCAGGTCAGTGTCCTGGCTCAGGGACAGGACGGTCCATTCTGACATGAGTCACTTAAATTTTTTAAGATCAGTTTTTCTGCATAGTATTCTGATCATCTTCAGTGGTATGATTCCTGGGCATATGAGTATCCACATACCATACTCTTACATCGGTGTTTTCCTGTTGGGTATCAGTGTCTTGTTACAGTGCAGCAACCCAGATGAGTTTGCCTCTGTTCTGCCAATTGTTCGGCTTCCATTTCAATCCCCCATGGGCATTTGCCACCATCCATGAGTCAGTACAGAGTACTGACCACTTTTATCTTCAGGCAGTTCTTAGGGCTAGTTGTATGGCTTTCACCTCTTCACACTGACTCTATTTCTCTTTCCAATAGCTTACACACAGCAGCTTTCCACATTCAGTAGTTTCCTACAACCCGTCAGGATACATCAGTGAATAAAACGTAATGTTTTCCATCATGCGACAGTTTCTTAAGTGGTGCTTGACACAAGTTACCTCCTCAGATGATACTCCAAAATCTATTTTCTGGCCAGTTCATCATCTCTTTCAGGTGTGGTGGTCCACTTACCTGGTCAAAATGCAATCGAAGGAATAGTCTTCCTTTGCACTGACAGGAGTCACCTCCAGAGGCTGAAGACTTATGCCTCTTGCTCTCTATATAGTTTTGTTCTCTATATACCATTCTCTAGAGAGAGATCCTCTGATTCCTCTAATTCCTGCATAATGGCTCCAGTATCCTGGTATCAGAGCAGCTGGGTGAGAATGTACTCATGTGGTTGATGGCCTAAAATCCCTTCACATATTTCACAGCTCATTCAGGAATAGGGATCTGGTGATTTTTGAATAGTGTGTATCATCTGGTCATCATGTTCAGAGACCTTCTCCTCCCCTTAGGGGTGCTGAATAATGCTAATTATTGTGTGTTAGGTGCATTCCAGGCCCCAGCACAGTAACTTTGGCACTGCCAGGATCTGGGTGTATTTCTTTAAAATACCTTATCTTTTTGTTTGTTGTTTGTTCATTTGTGTGTGTGTGTGTTTGTTGTTTGTTTTGTTTTGTTTTGTTTTTGTTTTTGTGTTTGGATTCTGCACTTGTTCAGAGGTGAAGTTCTAAATAGTCAGAGCCTACCATGGTGGGTACCTGCCCATATCCTCCCACATTCCTTGCTATCCACTATCACACTGACACATGGCAGATCCCTCTGTACCATTACCAAAACAGTTGTTTAATCTAAAGAAAAATGAGAAACATGTTATGGACACCTAGTAGTAGAAACAGGTGAGTTACCCAAGGATGTTCAAAGTACTCAAAAGCTTTTAATTAACCCTTAAGGATAAGGAGAAGAGGTGCGATTCCTTATATCCTCCATCAACTGACTTCCAGGGAAGAAAAAAGAGAGTGTAGTTGTTAATATTCTTCAAGAGATGGTTCCCAAAGTACAGAGATGATGATAGTGCAGGGCTCGAATACCAGATTAGGCTCAAGGCCAATGCTTCACAGCATAGAAAAGTGAAAAAAAAAACAATCACAGCCGTTAACAAGCTTGCAGATCTGATATAAAGCAGAAGAGAGAACATGGCATGGATTACATAAAACAGGATCACAAAGAATATAAGCAAACTAGTCAACGTTGTGGCAAGAACTCATTACACAAATAAGTTTCCTGGCATCTGTTCTGGACTAATCTGGTATCAGAAGCTTAATTGAAAGCTTCTGAGCTCCAGGTTGGGTTGAGCCCAAAAGGACTTTGCTCTTTTCACCCTGTCAGCTAAACTCTGCCACAACCACTTTTGCACTACCCCTTCTCAAAGGAACAGAGAGGAAAACAGAAAATATGATTAAAAAAACATTTTCATGAGTTAAGTATAATTTAATTACGAAGAAAATTAATAATAATAAAAGCAAGCTAAGCCTGAATAGGAGCAAAGAGAGAAAAAAAAAATATTATTCCCACTAGCAAGAGATGTTCAGTCATGTTCTAGGAAGCAGGACCTCAATATTCCTCAATATGAATAACCTCAATAGTAGTTGTTCAAGAGGACAGATGTTTTAATAACAAATACTCCCTTTCCTGCTTTATTGCTGACTGTGACATCATGTCAGTTATCCCTTTGGTTGGTATTGGTCAGCTGCCTTGGTAATGTCCCCTCCTGCATCTTTTTCATCCCCTAGCCTACTGCTTAGCAATAGGTAAAACACTGGTGTGATATCAACACTGTTCTACCCCCTAATAGAGAACATAACGCTGTACGGGGTGCTGTGAGGAATGTTAACTCCATCACAGCAAGATCCAATACAATTCTGATGTCAAAATTACTTTCCTATTATTTAGGGTTTTGTAAATTTTCAGAGAAAATCTTCAGAAATTGAATTGGTCACTAATGAGTGTTGGAAGTTATGGCCAGACTGTGGTTTAGGAATCAGCACTGAGATTTTAAATAAATAAAAAAGTAAACTATTCTTTCATCCAGTTTTATTTATAACAAAACTTGTGGGAGTTCCTTGAGCTAACTTGAACTTTAAGATAAGTAGCCAGTATCCATCTGTTGGAAAATAATAAATTAAAAAAAAAAAGAGTTGAATGTTTTCTGTTTCAAAAGTTCAGTAATGAACTATTCAGTACAGCTGTTGACAAAAGTATGTTTTTAGCTAATACCCTAACTGGGGGAAAAAAAAAAAACTAATTAAAATATAATGAGTTATTTCTAATACTGATTTATCTTTATTGTTGGTTCTAACTTCAAGGAATCATTTCACCCAAGAGCAAAGAATAGAATGGTTTTTTTTGTTGTTTTTTTTTTTTTATAATAAGGGCTATAATAAAAATGAAAAATCCCTCCAAATAGAAGAGAAACATGAAAGAGAGAGCCTGGAGCACAATCAACACTTAGTCAGAGTGTCAGTAAAGTTGTACTTTTTTTATCAGATTGAGAAAAAAAAATAGATATCAAGGTGATTATTTCTTTCTCATTAATGAGGTAGAGTTGGAACACTTCCAATTTCATGGAATTTAGGTATGAGTAAAATGAAACCTGGACTGTATTAACCTCATAATCAGTCCTCCTGTTAATCATGTCTTTGTGTATAGTTAAGTTATATATATATATATATATAACTGAAGTTATATATAAGATATACATGCACATTCCAGCATCACAGTGAAACATGGAAATATACCATAGGTAATATACTTGGGAGTTACAAGTCTAGCTCAATAAAGAGATAGTGGCTGACTCAGAGAATCCTTATTCCCCAAGTATCTAGTTACTCTATAATTCTAACGTTTCACATGCCCCATGAGGCATGTGTAAAGAATGCAATTCACAAGAGCCAATCCTAAGCACTGTGATTTATTTATTTATTTATTTAGTAGCTTATCATGTACTTGTCATTTTCTAATGTATAGCTTAAATGTATATACTTCAAGGAAGAGAAGAAAGGAGCAACAATCTCCACTGAGTTCATATGCAGACTCATATTTGGGGCTGTATTCATCCCAAAGAGGAATGTCCTTTGAGCTTTCACTTTTTTCAGGTGTATTGTTCCTCTCACTGGATTCATAGGTGAACATGTCCAGAGAGCAGGGATTAAAGCCAGTCTCACCGTAAGTAGTACAGAATGAAAAGCTTATTTACTTCAAAAAAAAAACAAAACAAAAAACAACAACAACAAAAAAAAAAACCGAACAACTCACTGATTAAAAACAGAGTTCACTTTTCTTTCTTTCAGTGATTGATGAAGCTTGAGTGCATAAGTATAAAGGCTGCTCTGAAAGTAATGTTTCTTATTTTATTATGTTGGGATACAACATCATAGGCAGATGTTGGCAGTGTGGCATCAGAGGCTGAACCTTCCCAACAGTATTCTGTTTCATTTTGTTGCTGTGCAACAGATGGCAGCAGAGGGGTAGCCTCATCAAATGGTATCTGACATGGAAGTGCAGATGAAGCAAATATGTGTAATTGAATTCCTCCATATGGAAAAAAGTGCACTCATCTATGCTTGCTGAATATTTATGGAGACCAAAGAGTGGATGTGAACACAGTGAGGTGGTAGATAGTGCATTTCAGCAGTGGTGACAGTGATGTGAAAGATAAACCATGCTCTGGACAGCCATGCACAACTGCTGGAGCATAAAATGAAGAGCATCTTGATCAGCTCATCTGTGTGAATTGGCAAATTATGACCAGGAAACTATGTATGGATCTGAATGTCAACATCAGAAATGAAGGTGGCAACATCGGTCTATCACAAATTTTGCACCAGGTGAGTCCCATTAATGTTCACACGGCAACAGAAGGAACATAGTGTTCAAGTTTCTCAGGATCTATTGAACCAAAATGAGGCTGAAGGTGACAGTTTCCTGGATTGCATCATTACAGATGACAAGACAGTGTCCCAATTCCAGCTAATGGCAGTGAATTCCTCATTTAAGAAAAAAATCAAGATACAGCCCTGAGTGAGTAAACTTATGTGCACTGTCTTTTGGGATAGGAAAGGAGTGATTCTTCTGGATTTCCTGGAACACTGAACAGCCATTAACTCTAACTGCTATGTCATGATGCTAACTAAGCTGAAAGCTTGAACTTCCAGAGTCAGGAGGGAGGAAGACAACCTTTCATTTGCAACATGATAACACCAGGCCCCACACCACTTCGAAGACCATAGAGCAAATTGGTAGCCTTGGCTGGACTGATCTGCCATGCACACTGTACAGTCTGGATTTGGCACCTTCTGACTTCCATCTGTTCAAGCCAATGAAAGATGGACTGCATGAGTAATGTTTTCCTAGTGTGATGCTATCATAGCAGCTGTGAAACAGTGGGTGACCTCCACTGGTGCAGATTATGAGTGTGACATGCAGGCTCTTGTTCATCACTGGTGAAAATGCTTAGCTAATAGTAGTGATAGGGACTATCTCAATCTCTTTCTTTTTAGAGCATCTTTCCCTGCTGAAATTCTGTGAACTATTTAAATATCCGTTGAACTGGAAAAGAGATGAGACAGATTCTTATTCCATGTATAAAATGATGAATATTTCTCCAGGAAGATTGACTATTTGGCTTAAAGTACTTCCTTTCCACCTGAAAATGGATCGCTTCCCAGATAGAAAGGCAGAAGAGCTGCAAAATAGCAAAACTGAAAAATATGTGATTCATCACAGCTGCTAAGACTGGGTTTCTGAAATAAATATTTTGTTTTGTTTTATTTTGTCTTTTATGTATGGAATGTATAAATACTCCTCTAAGTTGTGTCTGAAATACTGCAACAAACATTCTGGATAGCCCAGAAGACTCTATCAAGCCATTTATCCATTCTGGTAGCTATTTGACAGTAGAATTTCATCTCTCTGACAGAACCATGGCTGGATTCTTCTTCTCCTTTTGGACATTTCTCAGTTCCTTTAGGCCTAACCACACAACAGTGGAGCCTGTAGCAGGTCTCTTGCTTTCTTTTATGTCCACCCTCTGCAATTCACAAAAAGGTTTTAATTGTCATTCTTTGTGGAAATGACTTTGTCTGTTGGTGTGTGCTGAATTTTTGGATGTTGGTGAATCTACTGAAAGAGAAACCACACAGGGGTCCATGAATACAATACGATCACTTTTGGATTTGACCTACTTTTGGATTTGAACATGCTGTTTTTCTGTGCTGGTAAATTGATATGCATAGAGGATAAACTTCCACATTTCTTGAAGAATACCTTCTAGAAATCCACAGAGTTACATTTGCAATTTAGTCTTAGGTTTAATTTCAGCGATGGCACTGAGGCACATTACAAAATTCTTGTTGCATGTTGTTGGCATTCTTGGACAAGCTAAGATAGCATGAACTTCTGTGATCTCAAGCTAGAAGGAAAGCCTGAATCAATAGGAATTATTCCCAGGCAAAGCCTCCTTCAACCGCACATGAACTAGACTTACAGGCAGTTACAGAGTCCGAAGTGGAGGTATGGTTTTGACAACAGAAGAAATTTCCATAATCTTGTTATAAAATCAGTTTAGGAGACTAACAGCTCTTACCTATGACTTATTTTGAATCAAGCTTATTATTAATTAAAGCTGATGGAACTACTTTCTTTTATGCCAGCTGAAGATTTGCACTAAGTATGCACTTAGTTTGACCATCACATATTTTCACAATAAATGTTCGACTAATTGTAATGTGTATTTACAGTATGACTCATGGAAAGTCATGGAGTCCTTCATTAATTACTTATTATTCTATGACTGTTACAGAACTGTCATTCTTCTGTTAGTGTAACTGAGTGAAAGTGATGGCTGCACCTCTCTAGCTACTGAGTTATTTTGCATTGAAGCTGATTAGTAAAGCAGGTCTTAGTGTGAGAACAGTGCATTTACTGGTCGTTCCTGCATGCCTTGAGGGCTACCAGTCAAGCAAACAGAATATTGAGGTTGTTAACACTGGCAATCAAACAAGTTTTAAATGGAATGAAAATACAGACATGAGAGTAACAGGAGCTTCCAGGAGAGGTGTTTTGTGATTGAAGTGCAAAGAGACAAATGGAGTCAAAGAAGCAGGTGATGATAGCTTTCCTTTCTAATTTAGCAGCATTTCAGATAAAAAACTTACCCTGAGAATTCCTCATTCTGAATCTCAGTTTGACTACCAGTGTAGAAATTCCCTCTTTCTTGAATTTCTCTTACCATCCTCTCATATAGTCTCTGCTTTAGAAAGATACTTTTTCCTATCGATTAGTGTGTTAGAAAACTACAAGTTAGTGATTTGCTTGTGTTAGCATTACTACAGGCAGATCTTAAAGGTGTTACTGGCAACAAGGAAATATGCAGCTCTGTAACTGGCTGGTCATTAATTTGTCTAATTACAATGCTATTCATATTTTCTCTGTTATCTTCAGTTCCATCATATAAGCTCATAGACTTCTTAGACATCTTTTTTTAGTAATAGTTTGTGATAGTTTAGTTTTGTTTGTTTGTTTGTTTTTTAAATTTTTCTTTTTTCTTTTTTTTTTTGTGAACTTTGAATATCTTCAGATATTACAGTTTGGCTCTTTCTGATACTGAACATAAAATAAAACAGAATAATATTTACTAGATGCTGCAGTATTAAAAATCTGAATATCTGAAAGAATTTTATTGATAATATTATGATGAAAAGGAGAGATATGAAGCTGTACTCAAAAGAGCTGGATAGTGACACAGCAAATTAAATTTTTTAATGTCTGTGCATCCATGTACTAATGCTGTTGTAAAGAGTAGTCTGTTTTATGGCTTCATTGAGATAACATTATACTTTCATATTGAGGGAAGTAGCTGTCAAAACTACAAGAATGGCTGAACAAAAGCACTCTCAATTTTTCTAACCATTTGAAAAATACTGAGCTTTTGATCATGACAGAATCTATCAGTATGAATAGTTATTGAGTTATTAACAAAAAACCATGTGTTTTGTCTTAAAATCATACAGAATACCATTAATTATTTTATTTGCCTTTTCATCCATTCCTCTTTGCGTTTATGTATTTGCGGTCTGCTGTACTTAGTGGAGTGACACACAGCCTTCCCTAGAGCAGAGCCCTTTGGGCACATACATTATTGTGTTATTCAGCCGGATGGAATATATTGCTCTAGGTCAATGCATCCGTGTAGGCAACCACTTAAAAGGGACTGATTCACTTCTACACAGAATACAGCAGGACCCTAACTTTCTGCTGACAGAATTATCAGTACTAAGATGATTATACTGTTTAGCAAAGAATGATCAGAAGATCAGAATGTTTTTGTGCAACTCACATTCAAGTATTTAAGAAGTCTAAATAAAAGTATCAAAGTTTTGGCATTATATATTATGTCATCATCTAAAATGTATACTATCTGGTTACTGTTGGTAGTCTTGTGGTCTTCTGATAATTCCTCACTTAGAAGAGATTTGATGATAAGTGTGTTCTTCAGTAAGCAGAATATTAAGAATACCATCCTAGTTTATCTGACTGTTGTGACTGGGAGAGGGGTCACATTAGCATAGTGCTATACAAAATAGAGTCATATTTCTGTCGAGTCACAGCTCGTTCAGTAAAATGGTCTTCAGGTAATGTTCCAGAGGGAATCGAAGTTTTACCATTATTTTTCTCCTGATGCGGTTTTATGGTGCTCAACTTGCTTTTCTACTAAAATTGGATAAGTGTATGAAACTAACTTGTCCCTTAGCTTCTGTTCAGCAGAAGGGTGGAAAGAAAAAGATAAATGGTAGCCAACCCACAGAAGTTTAGAGTGTATTTTTTTTATTGCAAATTATAAATAATCTGTCAGTCTAAATTTAATGTGCATATTTTTATGTTTACATCTTTCCTTCATGTTTACATCTTTCCTTCAGAGGCATGAAAACAGGATAACAAATAATGATGCTCCTTCTCCTTGATATTAAATCTTGTTTAATTATGTTGTCACTGTTTGGTAATGCCATGGAGAATATTTGAATGATGACTCATTCAAAATCTTTAGGTTACGTGTGGTACTCTATATGAGAAGAGTTAGTAGCAGTATTGCAAGAATTACTTAAAATCTGATTTATTGCCTGCAATGATATTTTTTTTGTAAAGTTTCGATGGAATGGTAGGAAGATGTCAGAGCTGAAGTGCTTATTTTGTACTGCTTGCTCACTGCCAGTACTGGAATAAAAGAAAAGGCTGCTTAGTCTCAATATTTCTTAAAAATGTACTTCCATTAAGAATACTGGATATTCTGGATTCTTCCATCTTCTTCTGTGCCATAAAATTACATGGCCTAGTAGTCATAAGAAACCAGTATCACAAATCAGTAGGAAAATAGAAAATATTTACACTAGCAATTGTTCTAAATTAAGAGAAAATGGAAAGCTCTGAAAAATTAATATTGAGTACTCTGTTGAGACAACAAAATTGTATTTTAAAATAGGTAAATGTCATAAAAATGCATTTTCATCTTTGTGTTTCTCTGGCAGAGGAGCACAAATTAATTTTGTTAAAAGCATGCAGGTTTCTGAATCCTTCATTGAATTTCACCAAGGGTGAATAACTGCTATAGAAGTATTTTCATGCTCCCATGGCTGTGCAGCTAAACAGAATTATTCTCCTATGTTAGCCAATGTAAACCAAAATTTGTCAATAATCTGTAAGTCGAAGTTTATCAGTCCCCATGTTCGAGTGAATTCACGTGTAAGGAGGTGTTGCAAGGGCATTTGATTATCTGACTCAAATCTATGTTTCATTTTAGTAAATCAATTGTTTCACCAATCTATAGAATAATCAGGAATTTCAGAATGACCGATTTCTCTTCAGATGCCTGGCTATTTAAATTAGGTATATAACTCCTTTATCAACAGGAGAAATTACTTTGTGAGCACTAAAGTGCAGCTTTAGTTTTACTTAACAGTTATTGTTTGCTTTTTGATGCTGCAGTTTTACTGAAACAAAACTCTCATTCTCACTTTGGAAAAAAAAAAAAAAAGTCTACAAAGCCTTTTTATCCTTGCTGAGAATTTTGCCCAGAAAAAGAACAGTTTCGAACCTCTTATCTAGAGCTAAAAATCTCTGGATTCTTTTCATAAATCTGCCATTGACCGACTATATAATTTTGATCAATTAGTTTCTGTTTCCATCTATCTTTCCATTCCTTGTCTGTTTTGTGCACGTAGATAATATTAGTCAAAGGTATGTCTGCTCATAAATTTGCAGAATATCTTGGATACCTGGTTTGATTCAAGAACTCTGGAGAATTCTGTACTCTGTAATATCATACAAAGATATAAGTCAAATTTACAGAAGACTTGCTAGATAATAATTATTTATCTTTATAGGCATCAAATAAATTAGACTTCCAGTGAACTTGGAGAAATCTGTATCAATGTAAGAGACTTCTGATTGTCAGCTAATTATCTGTAATTTCTACTAAATTGTTATTTTTGTGCTTGAGAAACATAATTCTTTGTCTACTCACTCCTACCTGCAATTACACAGAGATTGAGGAAAAGTGCTTAACACTGCACTTAACTATCCTTCCAGCAACACATTATTTAAGACCTGTGTTTACTGACAATACTATAAGCAAATGCTGTGAAGGTTAAGCGGAGAATTAAAAAAAAAAAAAGTAATCCTCCTACATGTTCTTCCAATGGTATTGTCAGCAAATAACCAGGGCAGGAGGATGGGAGTGTGACATCCAGTGAGTAAGTGCTCTGTTCCAGTGAAGCTGAGAGAGACACAAAAATATCAAAAAAATATACATATATATATTTGTGTTTTGTGTGATAGTTGCTTCTCTCTAACGAACAATGCCATTTTGTTTTCTGTGTGCAGTTATATTATTGTTAGTTGTATGTAGTTGTATTATTGTTGCAATATATATATTTCTATATATCTAAGATTTAGTCCATCTACATCTGTTGCTAGTCAAAGGGAAAAAATGTCATTCTTTTTCATGAATGTTTGAACCTGAAATACAGATCATAGGGTTAATAAACCAGATGACCCATGCAATATTCTTTCAATATCTTTAGCAGAATAAAGCTGTACTTCACTAGCAATGTCATGGTATGAGTGTTCATTTACGGGACCTCTTAGCCTAGTATACCATATATTTTAAGAAAAAAGGAACACCTTGTATTTGTAATTTGGCCTTGTTAAAATACTTAGTGCTAAATGGCTTTTGTAAAAATAAAGAACTCATTGTGTAAGAGACAGAAGAATTACTATAAAGGAAGAAATGTATGTTATTATCCATTTCATTGCTACTATTTGTAATGAAAATTTGAAGCAAGATACGTGGTACCTTGAGAACACTTGCATAAAGTGCTTGCATAAAAAGGCTCGTTTGCATATTTAGTCCTTATTAATACACTTAGTTTTGCTGGGAACTTACTGCACTGCAAAACAATAGGACCTTCAGCTAAAGTTATTCATAATAGCCAGTAATCAGAGACAGAATACTTTGTCTTTTCCTAAAAAAAAAATAATAAACAGGCTGTTGTTGACCAAGGAGGAAATTACTTCAACAGCTAGGGAAATTAGTGCACTCTGCCACTGAATGCTCAGAGGAATAAATCCAAATGCATTAGCAAAAGTTCTTCATTTTTAAGTCAGTTGTAGAAATATACAAGAACTCATTAATCGGAAAGAAGGGAACAGAATACGTTAACAGTTATTTTCTAAATATTTTTTTTCTTACAAGTGATTATTTATAAAGGCTTGCATTAATGCATTTTGAATTTCTTTTTGTAGCACTGGTTGCTTGCATCTTTAATTAGTACTCAGGTCAGCTTACTGATAACGTGCAATTTTAAATAAAAGTCTTTGAAACTCGTTGGAAGTATGTATTCCAAATGATTCAATATACTTTAAAATATTATTAAACATTTTCTTTTGTTTTACAGAAAAGATTCTTAGTATTAACTATGTGATAAATCTCTGTGTACACAGCAATTACAGTACCTTTTCCTAAGGGCAATGGAGTATGTTCATTTTCACATTTATTAGAATGAATTTGCTTTTTCTGTCTCTAATATTACTGAGTCTCATTTTAGGGTAGATACTTATCTTTCTTTAAGTAAAGCCCACACAAGGGAGCTGTGGGAAAGGAAGATATAGCAAATAAATTCATCATCATATATATATTTTTAAAATTAAAATTATCTTGCCTTTGAGTCAAAGAATTACCATAGTAATATTCAATAAGCTTTTCCTCACTGGCTGTAGTATTATATTTAACAGAGTTTTCAGCTATACAACACATTTGTCTGCAATGCTATTTTGTATCATCACCATATCATCTCATGCAAGAGTGGGTAATGGAAATTAATATTGTAGTGCTACCAGTGACGCTAATTGGACTAGCTTTCTTTACTTCTATTGAGGAAAGAGGATTGCCTAAAAATTGTTTTAGAAGACTTGCAGGAGAAACAAATACAATGCATAATGTATTCACTTGTCTGAGCTACTAATAATTTTTTGTCTTTGCGGAAAGCTATTAAAGCACCTAAGTACATGGGGCATAAAATTGCATTTTGTGTTGAACTAAAGAGATACAAAAAGAGTCAAAAGATTAATGAGAAAGGTTTAGAACTGGAGGTTATAGGGAGATGAGTGGATGATCACCACATAAGGAAAGAAATCCACGTCATCCTGACTGACAGTCACTTAAAATCATAATTTATTATTCTCATTGCTATCATGAGGTTGCATACCAATTCATAGAAGATTTACTAGTTATATTTTTTTCCTTTGTCTCAGTCGAGTTAAAAATGATTCCTGGATACAGCTAAAAGGATCGCCTAATAAAATGCTGGCTGGTCCATTTTATCATTAGTTAAATCACACCTGCAGATAATCCATCTGGATTATAGTTCATGTAAACATGTCTCCAGCCAGTGATATCCATATGGTCATTTAAATGGGTATCTGGGACTTGAAATGTGATCCCAGGGGTACCTAAGGTAATATACCTCCTCAAATGTGTATGTGTCTACTGTGTATTCCAAGTTTAGAGTCAAACTGTTAATACTATCTTTTATTCTTTCATTGTCTTTGCACAAAGAAAGCCATTATGTATTTGTTGCAAGAGAGGTGCTGAGAATATCTGTGTGTATAATAATGTGCAGGGTTTTTTTTTGTTGTTTGTTTTGTTTTTGTTGTTGTTGTTGTTGTTTTCATGAACTGTGAGTGAAATAGCTGCAGGCTTTTTTACCCAGAGGCCTTTTCTCAAGGTAGAGGAGCTATTTCATTCCTGATTGAGATTATAGTAAAGCTAATAGGAAGTGAGATATCACATATCTCCTGTTCTCCTCAAACAAATGGTAGGTTTTTGAATTTTTTTCATTTCAGTAAATATTTGGAAGAAGACTACAGGCTGTGTCTCAGAATCCCAGAGGCAAATGGTTGCCAAATTATATCTGTTCCCAAATCATTCAGGATTTTTGTTTCTCAGAGATTTAATTTATTTGAATGACTTTGTAAATTTAGCATGGTGTTTCCTATAATAACTGAGGTTTCTGAAAGCTAGGCTTTTGTTTGTGTCTGAGTTCATGCTTGAAGAAAGGAAGATGAGAGGTCAGGCATGCATCCACTCCAGTGCACAGCCCCTAGGAAACTTGCATAAAAGTAAATATACTGGAATTTGGAGGTAAATCAAAACTCACAAAACCAGATTAACCTCTTGTGACTGCTAAGCCTCAGGGAATCAGGTCAGAGTATTTTATTATTGAAGTAATGGTGCTACAAACTGGAAATGTGGACACAGGACCATAAAAAAGGGCATCCATTGAAAATATACTCTTTGCTGCAATTGAATGTAGGTTAGATACTGACTTGTCTTTTGATAGGATCACATGTATACATATGCGCAGGGTGCTTAGTGTTGATTATATTTATCACCAAAGATGAGTTATTCATTTTGGAATTTTTACGTGTGAAAGAGAAGGCTGCTGCTTTCTGTACATTACGTATGGTAACAAGGGCCAGGTGAAATGTTACCGTATGCATTTCTTGTAGCTGGAAATGTCTGCTCTGTGTCTCTTGGAATGAGGATGAGCTGGTTCTGTGTTGTCAGTGCTCAAACTCTCACACTGTTTAGAGCTACAAGACTATGAAAAGGCAGGAGGGGTGATAGATATTGAAAAAATCACATGCATTATTTTTTGAAATTAATGGTTTCCTGTCAATGAACTTGCACCTCACAGACTTGAAACTGCTTTTAGAATAAGTTCACATGCTTATCAGAGTTCACAAAGTGACAGGGGAATGCAAAAATAATTCTCTGCTGTCTCCTTGATTGGATTTATTATCCCTTGTCTTAAGACTTCATGGGGTCAGCAGTGAAAGAGGGCTTTCTTTGGTACTTAAAAAGAGACAACAAACCATTTAAATAATTAAAACTAATGCTTTCAATGAAGTTCTTATTTCTTTTAAATAAATAATTTCCTAATCAATAACAGCTAGCTCTAGTATTTTTTATGTTTAGTTATACTGCAGAAAAATATTCTTAAACTTTACTAATCTATCACGCAAAGCTTATTGAATTTTTAACTATTATTTGCTATAAATATGTTTGGGTGTTACACGAATGCTACAGATTCATCTTACTGACACATGCTCAGAATCAGGGAGCGGAGTAGGGTAGGTGTTGAAGATTCCCTTCTAATTATTTTTCAAGTCTTACCCCTTCTAGTTCTGTATTTTGTTTGTTTGTTTTTAATAATTCAGTATAATAATTTTTTTATCTTCATTAGTGAATATAGGAATCTTCTAGATGCTACTGACAAGATCTAAGAGAGGAGCACATTTAAAAATAGCATGAAACTATTTACAGTGTACGTTTTGTCTTATGAGGGAGAAAAAATCAGGTGGGAAAATGAAATGTTTTTAGCCACTTTATGGGACTGATCCTAAGAATGGCCATGTAATGGTTTTAGAGCTCTGATTGAATAACTGGTATTTTTACTCCTGTAAAGTAAAAACAGGATACTCTGTACTATTCTCATTTTCAAATATTTCAGATAAGTAAGGAATCAAGTTGTTCTTCCAGTGAAAAAAGCATGTTCCACTGCATATAGAGGGAGTCTAACGCAGAAAGATAATGTAGATATACCATTCTTAGGTGGCCAAAGGCAAAGGAGATAAATCTCACTACGTTTTTTTTTTTTTTTTTTTTTGGAACCAAAAAAAAAATATTTCTTGGTTTTAAACAAACAAAATTCCCTTTTTTAGGGGGCAAAAGGCAAAGGAAAAAAATCTCCCTTCGTTTTTTTTTTTTTTTTTTCTGGACACAGCAACAAACTATTACTGTGTTTTAAGCAAACAAACTTGCCTCTTCTTCATGCTAGTATCTCACAAACTTCAAATTCGTCACACTGATCTGATGAGTGGCAACTCAGTAGGCCACAATTATTTTCGGTATACTTCAATATACTTTCAATATACAATACGTATAGTTGCATCTAATTTTTTTTTCTTCTCTTTTCTTCCTGTTGCTTTCTTTTTCTTTGAAGAAGGTTGACAAGCTGCCTCTGCAGTGAACTCAGTGTTGTCTGTGTATCAGACATGCCTATCAGTTAAGACTCCTTAGGGGTCTAAGGTCCATTTCTAAGTTTCTAATGCCCTTCAGATGTGAAACAGATACTTAAATGCTCAGATTAACTAAAGTAGCTTCTGGGTAGCACCTGGGTCTGAGCAATAACAGAACTTGAGGCAGGTATAACACTTTCTGGGAAAAAAAAGACTCAACAGTGCTTGGATACTAATTAGATTTTTGTAGTCTTCCTTTTGAGTTATGTTCTATTTGTAATGGACTTAGTGTACTCCTTGGTCTATCTTTGCTGAAATTTTCCATAATCAATGTGGAAATACTTCATTACTAAAATTCTGAAAGGCTAAAATTATTAAAGAGTGTAAAACCCTCTGGGTCTGTAGTTACAGAGCTCAGCTGTTTGTTCTCTTCTAATAATTGATTAAAAACAAACAAACAAAAAACAAAAAACAAACAAACAAAAAAACCCCAGTATTTATATTGTTTTATGATGTATCATTCTTCTCAGAAGAATTAAACAAATAGAGTAAGCTGCACGTGACCCAAAAGCGGTGACTTTCTTTGAGTGAGCCTGCTGAGGGGTGATTTGAGGGGCGGAGTTTTTGAATAGTGATTATGAAAGNATTTTCCTTCGTTAGAAGTTGTAAACAGAAACATCCTCCATATTTTTCTCTCCCTTTGATAGTGAAGAGAGCATGCTGTCATGACAGCATGTTTCACAAGAAGCAAATATTGAATGCTNATGAAAGAAAATTTTTACTGGATTTTTTATCTTTCCAATTATACATATATATATATTATTTATCAAATCTATGTGCTTGAGGTCAGTTCTCAGTGCACTATTTTGTAATTTTTGTTTTTATTTTGAAAAAGCAATATTTTTGTTCGAATTTGTAACCTAGATGCTTTTGGAAATATTGGAGTGGTAAACTATGTACAAGTACTTATCTACTGCACTTAAGAATGAGGTTCATTCAACCTCCTCCATACCCCCACCACAAAATAAATAAATAAATAAAAGCAAAAAAATAAAAATGAAGGTAAAAAGGTTGCTTGAAAAAGGGATATTCTACTCAATATTAGCATGCAGAAGTAGAATTTAATGATATATATAATGACATATAATGCTATACTTCTAAGAACAAAGAAGTACAAATCACAGTAGGCTTGAGATACCATTCTTCTAAAATGAAGGCAAAGAAAGAGAAGGGAAGGGTTGGAAAAAGAAGAGAAATGGGAAAGGCAAGAACAAAAAAAAGATACTAATTTCTGTTGCTCATTATGCTAGTGTATATGGATTTTTCTTTTGTAGTATGTTAAATTGAGTGGAAAAAAAAAAAGGGACAGCAAGTTACACTGGTTCTTAGCAGCTACTTCAAGATTACAATTTCAAAAAAGAAAAGAAGTATGATTTTGAGAAAGCATGGCTTTGTACTCTATTCTGAGTAATATAAAAATGTATTAATCTTGAAACTGTAACTGTTCCATTGTGTAGAGAATTGAATTATGAAACTGCTGTTACAATCCTTACTATTTTCAGGTTTTTGACTACTTAATAGCACCAGAAAGCAGTTATCATTTTTGAAATTATTGAGCTCAGCAGCTATCCCTGTAGTTGTTCTTAGAAAAGCAGATCATGATCCTATTCAAATACCTACTATATCTTTTTATATGTAAACTAACTTAGGAATGTTCACTGTGAGGAACAGATGCTCTTCCAGTTTATCCCTAATATACAAATGCACTATTCTTTCTGAGGTGTATTAAAAGGATTTTCTTCACTGCTAAATTTCTTTATATTAGGCTCCCCTCTGCAGCCAGGAAGCTGAACAGATGATAGGAACTGAAAATAGGCTGCTAAGATAGACTAAACATCAAGAAGTGCCACCTTCTGTGCCAGCCTACAAGTGAAGATTTTAAGTGTTTTTATTTAAGCAGTACTTAATTACTGTACATCTAGGTGAAATCTGTTGGCTTATTTGCAATGGACAGCTACTTTAAAACAAATTCACATAGGGAGTCATCCTTTCTAATGCATTGCTGCCTCTACACATAGCCCTTGCCATGTGTCTCTCTGCTACTTTCTTAAGTAACTGTCTTTCTTCACAGTCCTGTTTCCAAATGCTTCTTTCCCCTTGGCTATGATACCCTATTGGTTCCTTAAGTCTGGGTCAAGTTTATTTTTCTTCATTCTCATTTATGCCTCTTAAACCAAATTCTTTGAAGTGTCCTTATCTGAACTAAATATGAATTTGTCTACATTGCTGAAAGCCAGCATATATAAAATTTCCTCTTTTTTTAACTTGAAGGATTTTCAACTGTCTGCATAATTAATTCCCCTTAATCCAAGGACAGACCAGGAGCATTTTATTTTATTTTATTTTATTTTATTTTATTTTATTTTATTTTATTTTATTTTATTTTATTTTATTTTCCTTCGTTAGAAGTTGTAAACAGAAACATCCTCCATATTTTTCTCTCCCTTTGATAGTGAAGAGAGCATGCTGTCATGACAGCATGTTTCACAAGAAGCAAATATTGAATGCTGTGTATTTTGTTTGTTTGTTTGTTTTCAGAGTTCTATGAGGTGTCTGAGTTAGCAAACACTTTATCCTTTCTAGAGATTTTCTCCTAAAACATTAATTGTTGGTTTCAAGAGACTTCATGATATAGCGCAGCTTTATTTATTTATTTATTTGTTTGTTTTAATAATAAATTTTGTGTAGAGAAGTTTAAAGAAGAGCAGACACTCAGAAGTTAGAAAATTAATAAAAAAGTCCTTTTTCTTGGATAAAATGTATCAGAGGAAAGAATGAGGACACTTTATCCTCAAATAGCTTGTGAATTCAAGCAAAACCATTTGACAAGTACCAGTAGAGCGCTACTACCTTTTCAGTGCAATCACACAGTCAGAGAGTTCCGTTGGTTGGAAAGGACTTCTGGAGGTCTTCTCACTCACACCCTGCTCAGTGGAGGTTCAGTTAAAGAAGATTGCTCAGGAACATATTCAGCTGCATTTTGAATGTCTTCTTATCCCTGTGTTTGTCCATTCTCATTTCTTTGTTTGTTTGCTTTTGTTTTTGCTGTTGGTTTTTTGTTTTTTTTTTTAAATGTCCATTCAGAGTCTCCCATTCTCCACCATGGAGAGGTTAGGCTCTGATCCTTGTGGGTCCATTCTGACAAAATATTTTATGAAATGTGTCCATTGACACTAGAGTGTTTTACTAGGTATCTTCAAGATGGCTGGCTCTATCTTCTCTTGTTCTTCCAGTAGGTACATGAAGGCAGCAAGGAGGTTTCCCCTGATCCTTCTCCTCTAAGAGGTGAAAAGACCATGTAGCTTCTACTTGTAAATCATGTGTTACCTTGCCATCTTATTGTACTCTGGTAAAATGTACTGATTTGGTTGAGAAAGTGTAAGATTTCTTTCATAGTAGCTCATATGGTGCTATGATTTGCAATGAGAATTAGGCAGATAATGGAATCATTTGAGTTGGAATGGACCCTTATAGGTAGATCATCTAGTCCAACTCCTTGCAATGAACAGGGATTTCTACAGTTTGATCACTCAGAGCCTGGTCCAGCCTGACCTTGAATGTCTCCAGGAACAGGGCATTCACTACTCCTCTGTGCAAGGTATTCCAGTGTCTCCTCACTGTTATTGTAAAAACATAGCAACAACAAAAAATCCCTTTTCTCTCTCCCTCCCTCCCTCTCTCTGTATAATTTACCTATCCTTGTTGAATACTCTTCATTTCAACACACAAGTTTTCCAACTTCTGCCCTTCTGATTCTCTTTCTTCCATCCAGGTGAGGGTGAGGGGAGGGCAAGTGAGCAAGTGGCTCTGTGGTTATTAGCTGTCTACAGGGGTTAAATCCCAACATGTACTCATTCGGACTCTTTCTTGTGCTGAGGAGACCAAAACAGGACATTACATTTGAGACATGAACTCTCACCTACCTAATCAAGGACCAGTTTCCTGGATCTGCTAGCTACATACCTGCTAATGCAGCCCAGGATGCAGTTGTCTATTTTTGCTGCAAGGGTGCACTGCTGACACATTCAATTTGTCCATCTGAATCTTCAGATCCTTTTCTGTCAATTTGCTTTCTATCCAGCCAGACCTCAGTCTATAGCACTGCATGGGGTAATTCCCTAGAGAAGCAGGATTTTACACTTTGCTGAGTTTCATGAGGTTGCTGTCATCCCATTCCTCACACCTGTCCAGGTCCCACTGAACAGCAGCCCTGCCCTCAAGCATATCATCTGTTCCTCCCAGTTTAGTATCATCTGTTTCTACCAGTTTTATATCATCTGGAAATGTGCTGAGTGTTATGTCTCACATCCTCCAGGTTGTTAATTAAATCATTGAGTGTTATTTGCTGCAGTAATATTGCATTTGATTTTTTTAAAACTTTTGATTACTATTCTTTGGGACCAACAGTCCAGCCAATTTTTCACCCACCTTATTGTCCACTTATCAAACCCATAGCTCACCAGTGTACTGTAATAGATGTCTTGCTAAAGTCAAATTATGCCACTTTAAAAAAGAAAGAATAGCCAGTTCTGTTATCATACAAGGCATCAGATTGGTCAGATATGCCCATAACTCGGTGATTAACATGTTTCCAGACACAATGCAAGTGGTTACTTTGAATCTGGTTTTGTTGTTAGTTAAATTGTGCAAATGAATTTTTTTTTTCTTTTTTCTTTTCCATGCAAAGAACAGAGGAGTGAAAGAGGTCTGGTTAGAGACATTTTCTTTGTGATCATACTGATCTCTTATCAAGTCTCACTCAGTGTTAGGTATGATACAGGTCATGGTAGAGGCTATTGTTGATTTTAGTCTCCTGTCTCCATCCAACATCTTCAGTAGGAGTTAGCCAACTCTGCAAGAGTGGCTCTTCTACTGTAAGTCAGACCTTGCCTTTTTCTACCAGTTATAAATCTTATTTGAAGTTCATCTTTCCTAACTTATCCTTGTTACCTAAATTCCCTCTTTCATTACTGAAAAGAAACAGAGTTTTCGAGGATATGATCCAACTAATCTATAACAAACGTACCTAATAGTGAAATCAGATTATTCTCTGGAAATACTAGTTCTTCATATTGAGTGGAAGAAACTCTGTCACTCTCTTCGTGGCAGATATAGTGAGATGAATCTCCCATAGAAACATTTATCTTGAATTTCCCCAAGATATTACTGCTACAAGTCAGTTATTGTTAAGTGGGCAAAAGAAAAAAAAAATTAGATTTGACTCACTTCCAAAATATTTTAGTCCAGAAGTCACTGAGGATTTTGCACAGCTTATAGCACATTGTGTCTTGTGCTAATGAATATACGTGTGTTTCCTTCTGGTTCCATAATCAGTATTCTGTCAGTGTTATCTGAACAATTGTTTCCTTTTGCTGCTGCTTGCCATTGTTTAGGTATTTTGGAAACATGTCAGTTTTCAAAGGATCAAATCTTGCATGAGTTGAAAATAATGGAATTTAGCTATTGCCTTGAATAGATGCAAAATCAGGTCTTCAGTCTTTTTGCTCTAATGTGATTCTAATTATATTACACTTTTGTCCTCCTCCTGTGCTTTCCCTTGCAACATTAAACTTAATTTGTTAATTACCCAACATTTGCAAATTACGAGGCAAATCTGGAATGCATTTTATTTCCTTTGCTTCTTTCTCTCTGTTCTCTCTCTTAAACAAATGGAGGGAGAAGCATCTGACTACTTTCTGCTAGATGTTGTGTCCTTTACTAAAGTCTGGTATACAGCACTACCTCTTATAGTCTCGTCAGTTTACCTGTGGTTCTGTGATTTAAGAACTGTTAATTTACTTATGCTCTGATTCAGAAGGACATTTAGAGTTACAACTAATTTTATGTGTGTTAAGAATAATACTAAACTTGATGAGACTTCTCATGATGAAGATAAGACTTCTTATTGCCACTGATAGTAGGGAATACTTTCAGAATATCCTACTGAAAAGATAAAATTTATCAAATTCTGTGAGTGCTAGCACAACCATTTACCTATCGTAAATGGTACATCTAAAAAAGTAAGCAAATCCAAATGCAGAATTTTATCCTGCATATTTCTTGAAATATTACTAAGCATCACCTGAAGAAAGAACTATCAAATCTCAGATTAGCTACCAAGTATATATTTTCAAAAGTTGCACGAAGTCTTGTACTGAAATATCTAACCAAACTGTTTTTTCTAAGCAATCAAAATTTCTTTATTTTTCCTCATGTCTGCTGTCTTCTTGGCCTCCTTCTTGATACTGTCAACAAGAATGTCAGTTGTAATGCAGATATCTGACAACAGGATGTGAACTGAGACCATAGTATCAATTTCCATAAGGAGTTGGATAGCCCACTGTCAGTAATGATGTTTAGTTTGGTAATACTAATGAACTGGATCACACACAAACTGATGTTTTGTCAGAAGTTCAAAGATCGTGGTCTTTTTACCAGTCTTTATATCTTTTGGAAGTCTGGATTATTATTATTATTATTTTTAGTTTTCCTTCTGTTTTTATGTATTTATTTATTCCCCCCTCTTTTTTTTTTTTTAATAACATTCCTATTTTTAACTATATTATAAATCTGGTTCTGAAGCCCTTTTTTTCATATGAGCTTTGTTAAATTCCATGTTTATTTTCTGTCATTTAGGTCCTCATAACTGACCTGGTATCTTTGGCATTGAACTAGATTAATAGAAATAAGTCTTTATTCAAGATTAGACCAAACATGAAAATAACCATGATTTCATCTCCATAAGCATCAGAATGCTGAAGAATCTGTTCATAGCCTCTGGATGTATCACCTTGGAGGTTCTGATCTGAGACTGCTTTAGGAAGATTTTTAGGTTTGGAGTCCTTTCTCTGCAGCAACGTGTACTAATTCTCTGAGAATCTTTAGCATAACTGGAACATTGAAAACTGTGACATATGCCATGGGTTTTGAGTTCCCTTTTCAAACCTCAAGACCAACAAGGACATGGCAGCCCTGGATGCATGACTCTGGAATTTGAGTGGGCTTTTACACCAGCTGGCATCTGCCTGAAACCCTTCAGCTCAGACCTCTGTTGGTCATCTCTCTCTTGACTACACAATATACTAATGGTGTGCATCCTCTGCTCATTTATCACCAGAATTCACATGTTTATAGTATTTTAGAAAATAAACTTCTGGCATGCTCCACTACCTCTGTCATGAACTGCAGCAGCCTTAAACTTTATACATCAAACTTGAAAAGTTGAAGAATTGCAATATTTTGAGGTCATTTACTTATGGTAAATGTACCACCATTCCTTGAATTAAAGCATGCCGTGCTAAATATAAGCATATATAGTAATTTTCAGCTGTCTGTTTTTCAAGGTTAATTCGTACTCGAAACCTGCCTTGAACAATTCTTTAGTTTGTACTAAAGAAGAGATTAAGTATTCATTTAGTTTGATTATCATACACTGTCTACTAGGGAACCAGCCAGACTGTGGAATAAAAAGTTTTTAAATTGTTTTCTTCACAAGGATTTTTATTCAAGGAGACAAAAAGAAATAATCAGAAAAATAATAAAATATAGAAATATTTGCAGCATGAGCTTGAAAAATGTGTTTGTCCTTGCTGCTGGAATCATCTATTCTCACATTTAAACCTTTTTATTTATTTATTTTTTTGAAGTTATATGGTTTATTCTGGCATGAAATTCCTAAGACATGCAGCAATTTTAGTTACTCACATTAGCACATGAATGAAACATTGGCTAAAAATTTTATTTAGCAGGTGCATCTTAACTGTAGTTCATCATACTTCATTCCTTTTGTAAAAATCTTCTAATTCTCAATAATCCTACTCTACAGAAAAAAAAAAAAAAAGAGGAGAAAAAAAGGAAAAAAAAAAAGCCGCTATTAGAAGAGGGGACTGTAATTTCTTTCCTCATGGAAACTTTCCAGTAGTTAAAACTGTCATTTTTGTATGCCTCTGAGCCACAGTATGTAAAAGTCAATCCTTCTAAGATATAATTAGAAGTGTAGGATAATACTAATGCTGTTTTACAACTGATGAAATCTGCTTCAGCTCTGTCTACCACCTTATCACCATGGTAACCATTACTAGCCAACAGAGGAATTCTGATCAAAAGGAATTATTATTTATCTTCCCAGTCCAGGGTGGATGGCTTATGTTAAAGTTTACAGCACAGGCTGAAGAATTCAGAAAGGGTAAATATTAATACTTAATGTGTCAGAAAGCACAAGTGCCTTATTATCAAAGTACAACTAGATGTGCAATAATCAGATATTACCAAATTACAAAATCAGCCATGCACCCTGCGTGAACTGGACATAAAGGTAGCTTGCTAGATCATAAAGAGCTACAAGAAAAGCTGACGTAAGAAATCTAAGTATCTGTTTCAAGGACAGTCAAATGCTAGTTTAAAATCGAATGCTGCAAAAAAAAGGGAGCAGAACTATTTCACACAAATTAGCTTTATTGCTATTTTGCCACAGTACACTCAGATTTTTGTTTTGTTTTGTATATATGATATACACATGATTTGTAATAAACATTGAAATCTAAGTATTCTTTTCAAGTTTGAGAAGGCTGTCAAAGTGTAAGAGATGATCTGTTTCCAGGAATTCCTCATTCCTTGTAACAGCTGCAAACTGAGCAACATTTGGTGTTTCTAGGATTTGAGAAGCTTTTCAGTTCTTATGTTTGTACCAGGCTCTAATGCCTCCAAAACCATAATACTTGTGTATTAAAAATGCACAGTTCTAGTTTCCCTGTGTTTCATATTCAAGACAGACTGAATATGCAAACATCACAAAGCTAGAGCAAGCATCATTGTTCTTTATGGCATCCCAATGGGAAATAAAAGGACTTCTTTCCTTTTGTTGTTACCCTTTGTGGCCAATTAAGAGCCTTTTAGATTCCAGCTGAAGATTTGGCAGGTCTACTGTTTTAGCCACAATGTGGTGAGGAATATAATGAAAGTTAAATTAGAGTTCAGCACCTGTGACTGTCTTGGCTCTGTTCACATTTGACACTAAGCCAAGGAAGAGACAAAGTGAGAAACGTACAGTGTTTTTTTCCTTAGTAGTCAAAGTCACCTTAAATACATTTATCTTTCCACATTTATTTAGTGTGTAGCTCCTATACTTTGACTTCCGTCTTGCTCACGGGGACAAACTAAGCATGTTTCTTTTATCACAAGTATGGCTCAAGGAATTCTGCAGAATGAAGCCACTTTTTAAGTGGCAAAGATGTACCCGTAATATATACTGAACTTTACTGTGAAACACACTGTTGTTTGTGGGTGATTTTTTTTTTTTATTTCTTTTCATCTCCTATTTGAATAATAGATTACTTCTGTATCCTGTGAGGTCCTTCAAGATTTTAAAATGTTGTGGTCTATTTCAATAAAACTAAGGCTTTTGTAATAATCAAGAAGAAAACAAAACTTATTTACCTCAGAATATACATTTTTTCTGCTAGCATACTTTCAGAGAATGGGTGATATAATTTTTTTTTTCTTCTTCAAGATGATGAATTAGTTAAAGCAGAAATTTGGAACTGGCACTCGTGAGTAAGTTATACAAATCCATTTATTGACTCTTTAGGGTTGGGTTTCTCAGTCTCCTTGTGGCTGTCTCACCTTAAACTTTTTATTAAAATAGGTAGTGGAACAGGATCTCGAATGTAGCTATTCTTTATCAGGAGTGCTCAAAATCCTGTTCATGGTATTTGAGGTGTAATATACACTACTGTACTTAGACAGTATCAAATTAAAATTCTGAAATTAATAGATTGCATGCATGTGAGTATTTATAAATGTACGTAGGCACCCACACAATATATACTAATGTAGGCATAGGTATATGTTTGTATATATTATCCTTACTTAGAAAGAGGACTGATACAAAAGAGATATGAAAATACCTCAGTAGAAAATTTACAAGTTACTGGCTTAATTTATATGAATATAGAATTTTAATCTTCATCTGATTTTCTAAATTTTTCTCTTCCAATATTTATTGAAAGCTGTTTGTTTATTTCATTTCTCTGTTTTTCTTCATATTCTGATTCTTTAATCCATTGTTTTTCATGTTACTGTTAAGGAGTAGCATAATACAGTATCTACTGTATCTACTATTTTAAGGCTTTTTTCTTAGGAGAATAAATATTAAGCACTACATTAACAAGCATAGCTAACTGGAGAAAATAAAAGCACTAAAAAATTATTCAAAGTAGCAAATCTGGGACATTATAATGTAAGTCATACCTAAAATATGTGTTAAGGTACAGTTCTGCCTTCATTCATATGCAAATATTATGTATTTGAAAGAGAGAGAATCATAGGTGGTTTATTACCTCTATTAAGATTTATCTATCCCATTATAGATACAGTCCAGAGGGTGGAATGCTACAGAGAAGATCTATTAACACAGCAGACTAAAAAAAGAAATAAATTTAGAACTGAATCTTTAGATAATGGGTCACTGCCACAGTTTTCAGTGCTGTAGTTTGGTCTGCAACTCTCTATGCTACAGCTATGGGAGAAGAAATACTGCAGTGAAATTTAGCCTCTGGAAAAAGGAAGTACAATTCTTGTTGTTCAGGAAGGAGAGCAAAGATCAGAATGCTTTAGAAAATCATAGCAGTCACTCTTTCTACCTTTGTTTCCAACAGGAAAGTAAGCTATGTCAGTTGTGGATTCTTGGTTCAGACTTGTAATAATTCAGCTGTGTTTGCCATTTCAGTATGTGAGCTGAGTAAATACCTCGATTGTGTCTCTATCTACTTATTCCCACTTCCCCAGTATCTGTAGAAAAAATATGCAGCCCAGGGAGATATATAATTAAAAAAAATGTTTGGGTTTGTTTTACCACATTAAAGTCATCATGGTAATGCAGATAATAACAGATAGCAGCCTTGCTATCTATTCAAAGTTTTCAAAAGATAAAACCAACCATTCTGATAATGGATGGAGGGGTTCTGTGTTGATCTGAAGCTTAGTTAAGTAAATTTTGTTCACGTGCTAAATGTGTAAGTAATTTCTCTGAGGACATCTCTTATGAAATTTATGTTCACTGAGGAAACGCACCTGGCACCTCTGTGCCAGGGATGATCATGGAGCAGATCCTCTTGGAACCCACATTAAGACACATGTAAAACTAGAAGGTAATCCAAAACGGCTTTACCAAGAGCAGATTATGCCTAACCAAACTAGTTGCCTTCCACAGTGTATTAATGGACAAAGGAAGAGAAACTGATACTGTCTACCTGGAATTCTCTAAGGCATTTGACAACTGGAAAGATAAGGATCTGAAAGGTGTTTAGTGAATGAAGGTCACAGCCAGAAGGTTATTGTCAATGGCTTTATTGTCCAGGTGGAGGCTAGTGACAAGAAGTGTTCCCCAGGGGTACGTCTTGGGACTGGTGCTCTTGAACATCTTTATCAATGATATAGACAGTCAGATTGCATGCACTGTCAGCATGTTTGCAGACAACATGATGCTTAGTGTTGTACTTGATACAACAGGTTTGTAGGATCACAGAATGGCTTAGGTTGAAAGGCACTAATGGCCAACAAGCTTCAAGCCCCCTGCTGTGGGCAAGGTTGCCTACCACTAGATTAGGCTGCCCTTGCCAGGGCATGGGGCATTGTGTCAGGGACCTAAAGGCCCCTGACTGAAAAATGATTCTGGGATGAAACAAAGTATTCTGACAGTTTTAAGAAAACTGATATTCGTGGCTGTAGCCGCAAATATCTTGTTTGGTAGCGAGAGCTGACCTTGGTAGTTTATCTTTTTTTTGCAAAGACTTGTTTTGCAAGCAGGTGTTCCACTTGGGCTCTGTATCATGCATTGGCTGCACAGGTAGAGTGTGCAAATGGAAAAAACTGTGCAGACCCTGGGGAGAATAAAAGCAAGAGAGTGTCTGTGGTGAGTGAGAGAGGAAAAACGCATCTTGAAGTAGGGGACTCCCTGCTGGCACTAACTATCGAATCCAGCACTGGCATGTTTCTTCTCCTTTTTGACAGTTTACCATCTCTCAAGGGTTGGTAAGTAATAGTGCACTTGCTTAGGGAGTTTCTGCTTCCTGCTTACAGGGATTATCTATAATGGACACCTGGGTGTGTATGAGTGTGTGTATGTTGAATAAAACTCATAATCCTCTGTGCTGCCCTGAGTGCATAGTTTGCTTGCCACTATTCCTGAGACATCCCATCTCTCTGATCCAAACATACCCTGAAACAGGCATCCACAATTTCTCTGGAGGAGGGGATGCTACCCAGAGGGACCTGAACAGGCTAGAGAAGTGGACCCATGAGAACCAAAAGAGATTCAACAAAACCAAGTATGAGGTATTGCATTTCAGGTAGGGCAATCCAACAAATATGTACAGACTGGAAGAGAAACTCGTTGAGAGCAGCCCTGTGGACACTGAGTTGGTGGTCCTAGTAGATGAACAGCTGGACATGAGCCAGCAGTGTGCTCTTGGAGCCCAGAAGACCAACAGTATCCTAGGCTGCATCAAAAGAAGGATGGTTAACAGAGCGAGGGAGGTTATTGTTCCCCTTTTCTCTGTCCTTAAGAGACTTCACCTGGACTACTGTGTCTAGGTCTGGGGACCCCGGCAAAGGAAGGATTTTTGGAGTAGGTCCAAGGGAAGGCCATGAAGATGGTGGAGCACCACTCCTGTTAAGAAAGGTTGAGGGAGCTGGTCTTGTTTAGCTTGGAGAAGGCTCTGGGGAAACCCCATTGCAGACTCCAGTTACTTTGAAGTAGCTTATAAGGAGGAGGGAGAAAGAATTTTAGTATGATTTCATTGGACAATGGGTAATTGTTTTAAACAAAAAGAGGGAATATTTAGATTAAATGTTATGGGAAGATTTTTCACTGAGAGGATGGTGATGCACTGGAACAGGCTGTCCAGAGAAGTTCTGGATGTTCCATGCCTGGAGATATTCAAGGCCAACTTGTATGAGGATTTGTACAACCTGATCTAGTGGTTGGCAATCCTGCCTACTGCAGGGGGGTTGGGACAAGGTGATCTTTAAAGTCTCTTCCAAACCAAGCCATTCTATGATAAGTCTAATTACAGTGCTTGTAAATCCAATAGAGTCTTATGCAAATATTGGTAATTCCTGGTAATAACAGTAAGCAGTGAAACATACAAGATTTTCCAAGATCTATCTGCTTTGTTGGTATTGTGTTCACAGTCCCAGTGCTCTGCTGAATCTTGAGTTTTATGATGCCACTCTTATCAAGAAGAATGGCATTCAATTTGCACTGCACACTATTTGTATTATAGAATGACATAATATACCCACATCTTCATTTATGAGATGAACACCTCCCTTTGCAATTTCCTCTCAGCTTTCTAAATTAATTAGAGGTGTGTTTGGGCAGAGAAATTTCACAGCTTCTATCCTTTCAAAAAATTTGTTTCATTTTAAATTTGATTTTAAATTCAGCTTGGAATAGTTATCTTAGCCAAATGAGAAAACCACAACTGCAAAGCCATGTTTATAGTTTTTGCAAGTGATTGCATCAAATCCACTGTGTTGTTTAATGAAAATACTATGTTAGTATGGTGGTCAGTTATAAGAGAGTAGCTAACTGGAAATGCAGAGAAAGGACTGAGGACATGATCATCCCTTAATGTGACAGTCATACATCAGTGAATGTATTCCAGGAATCTGAGTTAATGCAGTGGCTGAACTGTGAAGAGAGAAAGCTGAGACTGCCTTTTTTT
>VXAB01008766.1:3895-48156 GCA_013399175.1 Odontophorus gujanensis | reverse complement strand
TTTTTTTTTTTTTTTACTATTATATGGAGTATAATCATCTATCATCATTCTAATAATACAAGGGAAATAGTGCCAGAAGAAATACTTTCTGTGATCTAGTGTAATACGATATAACCCTGTGTACTTAGGAAGTTACTTAAACGATGAGATTTTTATATCATTGTGTTGGCCTTCCTTTTGTCTTAACGATTTCATTTAAACTAATATGATATGAAAGCTACATGACAGTGTATGATCTGAGGGAGCTTTACTGCATTAGTGGAAAGGAAGAAGCTAATCTCATGAAAGTTGTTAATACGTCTTAAAGTATTATCAGTGTTTTAATATATTATTCACTTTCGTATGTTATTAGGGAAAGGGGAGTTAGCTAATGTGATAAGAAACCAATTAATATGATACAAAAGCACGCATATTATAAGACCTTTGTTCAGAATATTGGTGGCACTGATAAAATCATAAGCACAGTCATTCAACAGCTTGTTCATTCCTATTGTGTTAGGTTATATTTGTCTTAAAAAAAAAAAAATCCACTGTGGGAGAATGTACAGATTATTTGTTGCTCCTTATAATGCTTGCATCATTATCAGTGATGAAATAACATTTCGGAACACAGTTCTATTTCACCAAGAATATCTCTATTTCCAGCCCACTTAGAAAACTCTTACGTAACTAAGAGTTTTTTATTGTATCTGAAATACTTTCAGATATTATTCCTTCTATTGTTTTCTGTGTAACATTTTAAATATTATAATTACCATCTCAAAAAAATTGAATATTATATAATTGTATCTGGAATGTAAGAAATTACTGATTCCATATTTTTCTTAGGAAACTCATCTAGTCTCATTCTTGAAAATGCGGAGCTTAAGTCTTTAAAATAATATGCATATTTTCAGGCTCTGCATATGCTTCAACACATTTACAAATTCTAAAATGTTTAATGTACAACTAGATATTCTTATACTCATTTTCAGTAGTCTGAATTAGCTGAACAGTTTAGCATAAATATATATATATATATAACAAAAAAAATCCCCACAAACTCTGTTTCCTTTTTATTTATGTTGCCTTATGCAGTAAGATTTTTCAGTGATTTCTAAATGTATCACTAGTACTTATGTTAGAGTTTAACAATGATGAAATTTAAAGGATAAATTGGTAGATTTTTTTATTTTTTTTATGAGGTGTGGCATAACATTTTATTATACATAATACTATTTCTCCTTGACACACATGCTAACCTCCTCATGTGTTGTTGTCATTTTTAAGCCCTGTATCTTTGAAAGAAGTAGTAAACCTTACTTTGAAGGCTGAGACTGTTTTGACAGACATTTGTCATTTTGAATTGTGACTTATCTGGGATCTCCAGAGGTTCGTCTTGTTTTGTTATTATAAGACTACAAAATACATATTTACTTTTCCCATTAAGGCAAGTCTATTAATAGATACATTGAGAAAACATGAAGTGGAATATTTAAATAAGAAATAGTTAAAGAAGAATACAATAAAAAGATATTGGTGAAAACAAGTAGTCCTGAGCAAGTGAATAAGGAAGCTCGATTCTCCCTATCTCACAACACAGGTGGACAAGACATTAAAGAGAAATGAACAGTGGAAATTCTAGAATTACTGAAAGTAAGTTAAAATTCATTACTCTTTCCATAGAAAAAGTGCATTTTCTTTAATTTCTGATCATAAGGTTGGCACCCTGTGCTGGAAGAGAGTAGGACTAGCATATGCTGCTTTCTATGTCATTTTCAAATATGTTCACAGCTTGAATTCAGAAGACACAGATGACAATTTTAAAACTAGGGAAGAAAGATGAATTCATGATTTAAAATCTGTGTGACAGCAGTAAAAAATCCAAAAACTAATCATATTTTAGTCAACTTTCTTTAATTGGTACCCAAAAGGAAGGTACTCATTTGCATTTTCAAACTTAAAAATTGAAACCTCCACCAGTGTGTCAGTATGTTTCTTTTCTTCTCTCACCACAAATGAGATAAAGTTGCCCTTTCCACGATAGATGCTACACTCAAGGAGCCTTGTGATGAAGGCATTGATAAGTGTGTTTTAATTCTATTTTAATTACACTACCTTAAATATTTTCTTTTGAATTGTTCTTTTGTGATTTTCATTCTCAGTTCACTAGGTTCTATTCTAAACATCACTGAGCTTGTAATTGTTTGAAGCACAAATAATAAAAACTAATTTGTTGACATTCCCTGAAACACTAAGGAATCCAGCCGAGACTTAATGGGTTTCTCCATCCTCTCCTTAAGAGGCAGTTTCTAGTCTAATTCTTTCTCTGGCAAAGTGTGTTTCACTGATGCGTAAATTCAGGGACCTAAAGGTTATGAATATAGCTTTTTGCTGTCCTATTTATTCATACAGAGTCATGAAAGCTCATCCTGAGATCCTGATCTCTTTTAAATTGAGAATCTTTTTAACAGAGAATATAGTAAACAGAATGAATTTACTTCTGTCTATAAATGAACACATTTGGTATTGTTATTTACCACTTTTTTCAATTGTGATAAATACTGTGAACAGGAACTCTCAAATAATCAAAATACCTAGCTGTTGTCATTCTAAATCTGGAAAATATGAAACACCAATCTAAATAGACTTCTTTTGGATCTTACAAAGTGTATCTTATTTTAAAATACATATATATATTTATTTTTTTTAATAAATGTGTACATTATTTACCTCACAAATTTGTGAACTGCTATGATTCAACAATGTAATTGCTTGCTTTGATTGCTGCAAAGTTATTTCCTCAGGATGAGTTCAAAGTTCTTTACTTATTTTAGCTGCTATATTTCCTAATTGTCTAAGTTTTCAAAGTATCTAGTGGATTTTATTTGTTTATATATATACATACACATATTTATGGGAACTAGTTGAGGCTAATGTAAGAGATGTAAGAAAAAAAATAATACTGTCTTAGTGACTGATGTTATAAACACTTTCTATCACTGACACTAGCACTGATTTTCTATTTCCTAGGAAATTTATGATTTTTGTACTAAATTTTAGACTTATCGTTCTTACCTGCTGTTAACTGTCCTGCCTCATGTATTCGTGGGAAAAAAGTGATAGCTAGGAACAGTTTGGAAATGAGGAATTGGGTGTTCCTAAGGGAATGAACTCAATTTAAAAGGACTTTTGAAATAAAATAAGGAATGGGATGTTTCATGTAACTCTCAGTATCATTTCTGAATGGACCCAAAATGAGATTGCTGCTGCCGTATGAACTCAGGAAAAAAGTTTGACTGGAAAAAAACAAAGATTACAACTGGTAGGAGGTGAAAACTCCAGAAGATAAGTATACATGTGGGTAAAACAACTGTGATTTTAAATTTGGTGCCCACATCTGAGAAGATAGTTGTTAAATATCCCATTATGGGAAGTGGAGACCTAGCCATGATAAACAAGTACCTAGGGCTTGATTTAGTTGCTCAAAAAAAGTGTGTAGTACTGCACTGGATAAGGTGCAGTTTCTGATAGAAATGTGCATGAGTCTGTCATGCAGATAGCACTTCCAGCTTTGATGGAAATAGTCTTGATGAATTCCACTAACAAAAAAAAAAAATCCTATTTTGTTAGTTTATTCATTGCTTAATAATCTCCTTAGCAATAATCAGTTTCCACACTGACATTTACTCCCCCGATTTATCCTCTTAGAAACCACATCAGTGCTTTGCAAAGCTAGAAGTTCACTGCATCCCTCTTCAATTACATGTTAAATTCATGTAACTTTCAGGTGGAACAATATTGAAAAGCAAGATAAAATTAACCCATTTCTATGTAATTAAGGAACTACAAATGCTAAAAGTATCCCTGAAATTCCCCTTATATTAAGGAATTAAGCTTTTGATCAAAAATTTTACATTTAACTTACCATTTAAAACTATGATTATTACAGGTTAGCATTTTCATTTAGTTGTCACCTGCTAATTTTCATTTAATTAATGTATTAATTGAAATACAGGATGCTTTATCTTTATGTCTGTGACAGTTATCAATCTAACTTGATAATTAATGCAGTACCATGTCAGAGAATACTTAAAGTAAGTATGTCTTTGTTTATATAGCTGAAGCTCATAAAAAGAGGCTAGCAGACCTGATTGCTAAAATCGAAATATTGAACTGCAGTTCCTTTAATGATTTATTAAGTTAGTGATTTTTTTAGAGATTACTTTTTTTACTCTTTCCAGTTGGTTTGTGTCTACAGGTTTTTCTTTGCTTCCTAGCATATCACAAAATGGATTGAGCTTGGGTTGAGCTCATCTGTTTTAAATTCTCAACAGAGATGAAAAACTTGCAAAATATAGCTTGAAACCTCTGTTTAAAATGGTACCTCTGCTGATGATGCAAGAAAATACTCAGTAAATATTTTACTTGAAATTAATTTTGTTTACCTCCTAAGAACATTTAATATGCCTACTTTTTCTTATGGAAAGAAAGTAACTTTATAGTCAAGTCTAGTTGGATCACCATTATTTAAGGGATAGAAGGAATAAATGCAAAAAAAAAAAAAAAAAGACACCAGTTCAACTGATCTTGAGATCAATTTAAGAAAACAAAAACAAAAACAATCTTCTTTGACTAAATCAAGCAATCGTGTAAAATGAGTCACCAGCTGCAATATGTCATGTAGATTTGCTCTAATCATTATGAGCATTCCTAAAGCTGAACTACTAAAATGAAACATTCAAGATGGTGAGGGTTGAATAAACTTTGGTTGCAATATGATTGTATGTTAAATGAATGAAGGGGAATAACTGTGTGCTTGGATGGGGTTCCCTGATGGGCTGGTAAAAAGAAAACACACGTGTAGTCAGTATTTCAAAATCTTGGTGATTCCAAGACCTCATGACCTTTTTCTCTATAGATTTCAGCCTTTCACATTCAATATACCGAAGATGCAGTAGCCACAGTTTATCTTTTGAACTATTAAGTTAATGTAAAAAAATGATTACTAGAGATCATCATGGCTAATATTGTTTAGAGTGATTTGTTGGATGTATTTCTGCTCAAAGTGATCAGTGGCATGAATAACATTTTCAGTACTTCTTTTCCCCAGGAGTAGTGGAGACTCTGTAGATCGTGGAGTAAATATCATAAGCAACATAAAGTTGATAAGAGATGGTAGAAGCCAATTTGAGTTCCTTAACAATATTTTTAGTACCTCTAGCAAGACCTCATGACCCTTTGTCAATTTTCTGGAAGATGTTCAGGAATGGGGAGAGGATGGGAACAGAAAATCCACAGTAATTAATAGTTTGAATCAACAATCCTACCTCATCTTTTAATTACACAATAATTTTAAGGTAAGCCCTCTCCTTTGAACAGAAACAAGAATAGTTAATAAAATTATTTTTAATAGATTCAGTAATTTCATTCTTAATTTCCCAGAATTATCAGTATAAAGTTTACTATATTCAGTAAATATTACATTCCTTTATTTTCAGTATCTTGGTGACAAATGATTTCTTTGACACATCATAATTCTAAAATGTGTTTAGGAAAACACTTGTAGATGTTACTTGTTTGTAACATCTACATAAACAGGATAAAGAAGAAAATAGCTTTTTCTTTACTAAACAGTAACTATATAGTAAAGTTTCCTTTACTATATAGTAACTAGTGGAAAATAAAGTTTGGGCGGAATTTGTTCTTCCTGAATGACTTAGTTATTAAAAAGTAATCTTAATGTAATATTTGAGGAAAATAAAAAGCTGTTCTTGCTATATTCTGGACGCTGCATAGTGATAAAAGCCATAAAGAAAATATTACTTTGAAGACGATTCAACTTCACATTTAATAGAAAGATGGTAAACCTCATCCATCATGTTTGCAAAAAATCCCAAACATGACCCCCTTCAATGATCCTAGCTAGCCCAGTTGCACTGCAATATTGTACTGTTAGTCATTATCTGCTGGTGTCAGGCTTTGTCTCTCTGGAGCTTGTAAATAGGCTTTCCTCTCAGACAATACAGTTACAGTGCAGTCAGTTGTGTTACTTTTGTTACTATTTGATAATAAACTCTTGGTATGTGGACTTCGTTTGATCCCAATTGCAGGTAATTTCCTATCACTGTAATTGTGATAGTGAATTTGAAAGTAAACTTTCTTTCTGTGGAAAGGAGATGTAGTTAAATGTTGCGTGCAAGATATAATTGGTTTAGCTGCAACTAGGAGCAGAAAATCATTGTATTGCGCAAGCTATTTTTTTGTTTATCTAATCCTATCATTTTATTCTGCATAGTTGCAGGAACTGATATCCTTGAGACTTCATGAATTCGTGGTCTTGCTAGTGTCAAAGGAATTTTGCTATTGTTTTTCCTTAAATAGGAACTGACACAACATACTCAGGACTTCTGTGGATTCATATTTCCCTCCACTTCGCTTTGTGTAGGAAATCATTGCTTAGATCTCATCTACAAATTTGTCTTCATGAATAAAGAAAATGGATTGTCTCTTAATGACTGCTTCATAGCAGAGTTTCAGTTCTGCATTCATTCTTTCTCACATCTCTCAAAAGTATCTGCAAAAAATGGAAATTAAATTCTGTCAAAGACAGTAACTTTTTAAGAAAAAGACACTCCAAAATTTACTTTTATACAATGAGATTTGAGAGTAAAATAATCCAGCTTGTGCTGGAAAATATTGGAACTTTTATGCCTAAGAATTCGGTGTAAAATAGGAATATCAACATTATCTGAATCAGACACTAAAAGATGTAAAGATTAATGCTTGAGATGTTCAAATTATAAACAGCTGGACAATTAAAGTAATAGTCTCTCTCCCATCTTTGATCTTTATAGACCTGCATTACAGTGAAAATGCGAAACCTAGGGGCAAGTGGACTGTATGTAAGGTATTATTTGTGCTATAATAACACTCAGAAACATCATACTGGGCAGCTACTCAGTCTCTTCCAGAACCATGTCACATCATTCCAACTAATGATTTATCTAGCCTTTGGTGTAGCATCTGCAATGACAGTGCCTTGACCAAATGCCCTTAAGGAGCTTATTTCTGCAACCAATTGATCCTCATGTTAAGACCTTTTTCTTATTTGCTGCTACCATTCTTCTATTCTTTGCTTCTAGCTGATGCCCCCTGTCCTCACCATTTTCTAGACTAAATAAATCCCTTCTTCCTTTTATACACTATTACCCTGAGGGTATTTAACGAGACTGATCATGTCCCTGGAATTTCCTGTTTGATATACGATGCTAGATCATTTAGTCTGCCTTCATATGGTTTATTTTCTGGCTATAGTGTTTCATTTTTGCTATTGATCCTTTTATTCCTTCAGTTCGTTCTGTGTGACTCATTATCTGTGAGAAACTGCATTGTGGATACTGGGTAGCATTTAGACACTCAGTCGAAACATGCAGCTTCGCTGCCTGAGGCAGAGTAGTAAAAGTGTTTCTGTTACTTTTGAAAGTGGTCTCTATCCTCAGGGTGCTAGCATCATAAAAACCTAATCCATGGGGTATGCCACATAAAGCAGTCCCTATGGAAGGAGAGGCACAAAACCAAGTAACACATAATGCTCCACTTGCACTTAGGGAATTGCATTGTGAGCTTTGTCACGGTTTATGCTGAGAGATCAAAACATGGGTGGCAAAGGGCAACTGGGGAATGGTGAGGGGAAGATTTTTATCACAATGCTCTCACTAGGAAATGTAAACTGTTGTTTGCAGATTTAGGCTGGTGTCAGACACATTCTGTAACTTTCCTCTTTTCCCTCCTGTCATGTTACTCTTCCATTACAACTGTCTATACACCTAATTGTACTCGTACCCTCATAGAAAGACAGGATAATAATTCCTATCTAAGCTGTTTCTCATGGAAAAAATTTGAGTCTCTTTGCAGCATGTCAAATCTTAACATTCCTTCAGTGATGAAACTTCTGCTTCTCCTAAAAGTGAATGGGCCCAGAGAAACCAGGCTTGATATACTTCATGCCCCCCTCAGCTGATAGCTTTATAGGTGTCTGGAGTATGAAATAGATAAGTTTACACTGTCCTTCTCTGTGTATGTATGTGCTTGTAGACATACTCTCCTCACGTACCATCTGAATATAGACAGCGGTGAAATTACCACCAACGTGTCGTATAAATCTCAGCTGCAAAGCAGTAAAGTAGAAAACCTTGCTTTTTATGTGCTTGTTTTCTTTTATTTCGCTTCTCTAAGTGCATGCAGCTGAGGTGTTGCCTGCAATGACTCTGTGTACAAATGTGAATATTTACATCTAAATGGGAAATAATCTGTAGAATTTCAAGGGAGATTTAGGACTTTCATAGTAGAGTTATGAGTACAGCAGGTAGCAGAAATCTGGTATCAGCTGCCATGAGTTCCAGTACTATTTTCACTTTTCGTTTTTAGCAGTTGGCTGCCTTTGTATCTCTCCAAACTCAAGGAGCTGATCCCGTAACAAGTGGTACAGAAGAGCTCATGTGTGTGTGTCCTGATCTGGGGCTACCAACCTTAGACCAGACTTACTGCAACCATGCTATGAAGTGCCTGGAATTGTCTCTCAGTAATGCCTGTCTCCCTAAGATAAAGTGTTTACATCTTGTTTGCTTTCTCTGATCAGTGTCTGAAATACTATGAAGGCTTTGGTGCAGTTGTGAAAATTTTTAAGCACAAAATGGATGTGAGCATGACCAGCCTTTAGATGTGACAGGCAGAATCACTTGTAGGTACAACCTATCATGTTAAAGGACTGTGTAGGGCAAAGGAAGCAAGTCAAGTGTGGTGACATCTCTACTATTTATTGGAAACAATCCTCAGTACAAGCTATCCTCAGAAACGTATTCTGATTTGGTTTTGGAGGCAATTATTGGGTTTATTGTTGGGAATGATCTGAGATCTGTGAAAGCTAGGTTTGCTCTTTCTTGATTGTGAGGTTTGACAAAAACATGAACAAGCTACAGGAAACAGAGTGGGTCTACCTACTTGGTTGTTTTTTGTCGCCTATGCATTCTCACGTCCCGCTCGGGAAACTGCAACTATGACTGCTATGCTTCCTTAGCCATAAAAAGCCTGTAGTGGAAATATTGATTCAACAGCACTTTAACACTTGTGAGTGTCTTGCTCTCTCTTGCTAACTTGGAATTTTTATAGGCTCTTCTTCGTGACTTGGAATTTGAACAGATGTGCTCAAAGACGAACACATCATTACTGAATTCAAAGGGATTTTTCACATCAGTGCATTCTAAGCTGCTTAACTAGATGGCTCTTTTTTTTTTTTTTTCTTAAAAAACAACAACAATAGAAGAACATGAAGTGCAAGCATAGGAAATCTGTCATATCTGTGCTGATATATCTATTCTTTCAGACTGTAAAACCACAGTTTATATGTGATTTAAAGGGAATTGTAGAGGTTCTACACCCAAGAGATAAGAAAGCAGTGTAAGTTAAATATAACAGTATGAAAGTCATTTCTGGACTAAGAATTCCATTAACTCAGGAGAGATACACCTGTCCTTATCAGAAGGTTTAACACCAAAGGAAATCATAATTACGGAACTGTAAATATACTTAGTACTTTAGTCACAAATAGCAAGTCAAGGTTACCTTCTTAGTCAATTTTTAATATTTTCAGAGGCCTAATTACAAAAGTGCTTGTCTGCCCTTCAGCTGACTAAGGGCAGCACAACAATATCCACTTCCACTGCTCATTTCTCGTCCTAGCCTCCTGCGCAGTCAACTTGGCAAAGTGGAAGGAGTAATTCTTTTACGGATTTCAAACATTTACAAGATAAAGGGAAATGCATTGTGCATGTTTATTTACAATTAACTCTAGTTTTCTGTGGTTTAGCTTGTGTAATTTCAAAATTAATGTAATTGTCAGTGTAAGCATAGACCAGAATGCTAATGTACTCCTACTGAGTTCAGTGCAAACCTACCTGAACAGATAGGATAAATGTACTGTCTGCAAATTTTGCAATCTAATGCCATTCTTCTAAAATCTTATGTTGTATCTGGTCAGGTGTTGTCATAGATTCGTATTGTTTTGTGCTGCATAGTTGTTTATTGGTCTTTATTGATTTTGAATAGAAATTGATATATATACTGTCATACTAGCTACTATTTATTATGGCACACAGAAATTGAATTGACTGATGTGACACTAAGGAGAGAAGATCCCTTCTGATGCAGTAAAAGTCACAGCTTTACTACTATTGGCACGTATAATTGCTTTTCAATTTAAATGCTGGCCAGATTTTGATGGTGGTATTTTATCTATCTGTATCTATCTATCTCTCTATCTTCTATCTATCTATGTATTACCGTTGTGTTTATTTTGTTTCCTTTTATTTTGTTTCTGCTTGTTTTCATCTACTGTGCACTTTGGTCTACTTTACATCCTCTGTTAGGGGAATCTGATCTACCAAAATTGTGTGATTTATACTTTTTTTTCCTCAACATTTCTGACTTGATCAGAAAATAAATCTTCAGGTCTTCCAGAAATCTGTTTTCCTTAGATTTCTGCTTATTTAGTGGATAGTTGAAGCACATTTCATTGTGCCTCCTGGTTCACAGAATTTTACTTTAAGAATGACACAGTTCAGAGAAAACCTTGTTATATTTCGGAACTGCAACAATTGTGGCTATTGCACATACTTGGGAAAAAGTACAGATTTGTTCTAGCGAGTCTCTGAAAACAAAATGCATAGTCTATTTGCCTATAAGATGTTCAATAAGACCATGAACTTAAAATATATACTTTAAAAGATTTAAATGCCGAAGCAGTATGTCACCTTTTAGGATATGTTCAATGGTGTGCTGAATATATAAACATGTCTGCAGAGATCTTTGGTGATGAACAGTGGAATATTCACTAATCTCTTCTTGGCTATTTCGGGTGTATATTCTTTCCTGTGTCACCACCTAGAAGTGCATACTACTATTTTAATGTGTTTCTGGAAATGTAGCCTTGAGGAACCAAATCTTCCATTAGACATACCCAAGAAACTCCCTTGAAGTCACTAAGAATTAGGTGTGAAAGCATTTGAGAGCTGATCAAGCCTAGAGGCTCTTCTCTGAAATTCTCAATAAATTTTAAAGTCATACAATGACCTTTCAGTCACGCAGGAAAACAATAATGCAGTACTAGCCTAAACAATTCTTTTTACCATATAGGGAGCCCAACAGAAGGTAACTGGCAATGTTGCACCTTTTATTATACAAGTATGACCCATCTGCAAATGTACCTCTGTCAGAGTTAGATGCCCCTTCTAGCAATAATAGGAAAACATGAAAATCTAAACCCTTGTATCCCAAAATATGCATATAGTGCCTATTGCAGTAGAGAAGTTACTGTATTTTTTTGTTTGTTTGTTTGTTTTTAATATCAAATTATTTTGACTATGACAAAGGATGGAAAAGCAGTTATTTTAATTCCTTCTGTTTTCCACAAAAATGTTTGCTGCACCTATCCTTCACTTACACTCCTATCCCATTATGCCCACAATGCATGCTGATTGCATAATGCTTTGTTATTTAATCACAGATTTAATAAAAAATTTGAGGTTTGAAGTTTAACTTCTCAACTGTATAGGATTGTCATCCTCCTCCTTTCTTTTCCTAACGAAGGTTTGGCAGTTCTTCTGCAAGGATGTGAAGGTAACAAATGAAGCATTCTATGTATCTACTTTGGCACTCCTTTTATACAGAGAATTTATTTATTTTCAGAAGTAGAAACATAATTCTTCAAAACGCTCTTCAGTGGAATGCTCTTATCTCTGTTTCTACTGTTTTTCTGTTTGGAGCAAAGCCAAGATGTTGTGAATAATGATAAATTTCAGTTTCATTGTTCTCAGAACCACCCAAAGAGTGATGTTCAGATCAATATGGAATAAAATATGTGATCAAACACTGCAATCTGAAAATTATCTGAAAAATCAAAATTGTGTATATAGATATGCTTTGAGTTTCTAGTGTTTTGCTTGTTGAATTGCTGCTTTTATTTTCAATTTCAGGGAAAAGGCTTAATGGTGGCTTTGAAATTTCTTATAGGTTTTCAGCAAAAGTAAGTAGAGAAGGTTTATTATAAAAACCTAAAGATCAAAAGCTGTTTAAAACTTTTCCAGCAATTCATTAAGTCTGTGCTGTTGCTCTTGATTTCAGTTTATGATCTAAACATTTGTTTTTTCTCATTACCACCTGTTGAGAAAAAAGATCACAGTAGTTCACTTAACAGGTTTGTAAAGGTGTTTCTCTTTCCACAAAGTATCAACAACACACTATGTTATTCAGCGTTTCGAACAAATTTTGTCTTCCTCTGTTGCTTTGTTAATTTTTTTCTCACACATTCACACTCACTTGCTCTCACACTCTCTCAGTTCTCAAGGATTCAGAAGCAACCTATCTAAATTTAGGCATTTGACTAAGTAGACACTTTCGTTGTATAGTAATGAGGCTATGCCAGCCCCTTTCTATGCAGAGGAAGGGCTCCTAGGTACCTGAAGTCCACCTAATTTAGTTGCCTGCAATGAAGACCAGGTTCTGTTGCCCCAAGTATTATCCTTCCCTTCCTTCCCTTCATTTATTTCTTCTGAGCTGTGTAGTAATTGTAGAAAGCCTTACATAAACAAGAAGTGGGAAAGTGTAGCACTTTTTCTATTGCTTGTGATAAACTGAATTCTCTATCAGATGTCTACACATGAATAAATATGTCCATTTTGCCCTTGTCTCTTTTTAATTAACAGTAGAAATATGCTCTCTTTTTGTTTCTTCTTATCTGTGTTTTCATATAGCACTACTGAATAGTAGCACAACTGTTTTTAAGGTTGATGTAATCTCTGTCATTGAATCAACTTTCTTCTACGTACTTTTGGAAGATATGTATAAATACATACACACGCACAAGCCCAGATAAAACTCTGTTTTCAGTGCTTTCAAATATCTATGATTTGAAAAATTATATTTATTTATTTATTTTACCTCCTTTTCATTTAACATTTTCCTCACTACCTCCAGAAGCTTTTGAAGTATTTGCCTAACCCTTGAATAACTACCATTTCCTGACTTACTTCATCAAAGTTTACAAACCATAAAGCAGATGCCTTATAAACCATAAAACATGTTGTAGCACTGGAGTTATCTTATCAAAAAGAGCCTTAATGCTCTAACAATTTTTCCTTTATAAGCAGTGTCCCTGTCGTAGTGTGGGGCCAAAATCATCACATGCTTCTTTTTCTTAATCTCTTTAGTAGGCCCTAAATTCTAGTTGTGATTTATAGCTTCCAAGTAACTAGTTTCTAGCTCCCTACTCAGCAGTATCACAGCCCTCAAGTTGCTGACATGCTCAGCAAGCATTTTTGAGGAAAGTTGTGGCACCTGGCTGGTTTCCAAGTGTGCCTGGGCCTCCAGTGATCCTGGAACTCGAGGGTTCAGTTATTTTGAACAGAAGTAACTTATCTTACAAACTGAGATAATAGTTAAAATGGAAAAAAAAAAAAAAATAAGGAAAAGAATAAGTGACTAAATTTTAAGGGGGAAAAAAAATAAAAAAGGCTGAGGTACATTGACCGATATTTGGAGTGTTATCTTCTGGACAGTTAATGGGGTATCATATGTGTCAAAGTTGACAAAGGAAAACACAATGTGAAGGTCTTTTTATGTTTTAATTTTTTTTTTTCTGGAAAGCTGATTGTGCCATTAAAGCTTTCCTTACTTTTTTTTTTTTTTTTTTTTAAATAAAGATATAAAGCTATGATTTTTTTTTTTTTTTACTACTGCTTTTGATATCCTTCACCTGAACAGAAGCTAAAGTTGAAATCTAAAACTGATTCTCCAGGTGTGCTGAGTTTAGATGCTTTTCTGTTGAAAGAGAGGGAATGTATAAAAGAGTGTTTTTCACTGCTTATCTGCTTGACATCTTTTTTTAATATTTCCAACTGGTTGGCTTTGGGAAAACCCCATGTGAAGGTATTAATACTGCAGATGGTTTTGTAAAATACGTTAGTACTGAAATGTTTGAAATACATGACAGCTTTGTACAACAGCATCTGTGTTTGGTAGAAATCTTGAGGAGGCTCCTTTTTAATGCTATGGAAAAGCCATGTTCAATACTGACTTCTTTTGTTATAGATGTTCACTGCTGCAAAAGGTTTGAAATGAGTTTCTTCTGAATGGTGGGTGTCCACTTCTAGGTATTCTCTCTATTGTCGCTGGAGACAAATGGGCACTTTAGAGGAACAATTCATGTGACTTGGTTTAGATATCCACTTTAGTGTGAAATTAATCACATCCAGGAAATTTCTGTTTCTCTGAAAAGACTATAAAGTAGCCCAACTTGTCTTCAGATGCAGACATCTCTCTAGTAGAGATATGTGAAGCTATTTGACAGAGATCATACCCTTTCAGTGTGCTAAAGCCTCAAAGTTATCAATGAGTATTATGTTTAATCTGGTCAGCAATACTGATATGGATTTAGCATTCAGGTGGTGCTAAAAATCTCTGCAGAGTAACGTAAAGTGCCAAAAGATAATTCACAGTTTTAACCTTATTTGATTGCAACCAGCTCATGATTTATGTACCCAGGGTTTACTCTCAAGAATTGCTGCAACAAATGTATTGTAAAAACTTAGAAATCTTAATCATCTCACAAGAAAGATCTAATTCTAGTTTTTCTATAGTGTTTCTTTTTCATTTTTCCTATTCTTTTTTTTTTCTCTCTCTCCCTTTCTCTCCTATTATTTTCTTTTTGTCCTTCATTTTTAAATAACATTTTGAATCATTTTAGAAATTCAATAGAATCACCTGCAGTAAGTCAACCTTAGCTTTTCATACAAGAGGTCAGCTACGACTGTGGGAAGTTTACCTGAACAATTTGAGACCAGGCACAATGAAAACAAACAAACATTTCATTTTCTATTGGTAAGTAATAAACAAATAGTTAAGACTGTGGCAAAGTCTAGAATTATATTTTCCCTGTGATTGGGATCACATGTAAGGGAGCAGCAGATTTCTCTGTGGCTGTTTGCATTAGATGAATGCTGCTGGAGGGCATGGCAGTAGAACTGGCTTCCATCACTTACAGTTATATAATGTACTTGGAATGGAAAAAGGATGCCTCTCCATTAGAGAATCCAAAAAGCTGTGTCCCTTACTGAACCCGGTCTTTAATATGCAGGGGAGAGCATTGGGAAGGGGAAGGCAGGGAGAGCGTGAGCTGTAACATAGTGCTTTTACATAGCTTCATAGAAGTTGTTTTTTTCTTTCCTTTGTACCTCCTTTTTCTTCTTGCTGTGCCTGAGCATACTAATTGCTTCTTTTCCTCTTCCTTGTTAGTTCTGCAAGTGCTTCATACACTGTACTGTGCGTAATAATGTCTTGCACTGGAGGTAAAGAGTGAAGGTCACCTGGTAGCATGGTATCACATTAGTGGAAAGGTTTTTACCTTCCAGTATTCTTTAAATGTGATCTTTTCAGCTACAGCTGTACTGTATATTTTCTGTTTTATTTTATTTTTTTTTTTACTTGAATGGATGGTGTGCATCTGAAGAACAGTATTTCTTTTTGTTCTTCTGGTGTATTTTCTTTTTTTTTTCTAACTGGGGGATGTGGAGGTCATATGAGTTGTGGCCAGAAGTGTTCCTTGGAAGACCTAGCTTGAAGTTATTTGAATAAAAGGCCTGAGCATGGTTCAGTAAGAATGCCTTTATGAAAGACTCACTGTTGAAATTTTGGAACAGTGGAGAATATATTAGTTCAGTCCTGAAATATAAAGTGACAGTAAAACGAAATACAGCTGTATTTGTTCTCTTCACATTTTCTCAAATTTTTATCAATTAAAGTTTTTTTCCCCAGAAATGCCAGGTCTGTGAAATCAGCCTTGTGTAGGAGTAGTAAGCTATGTTTTATTTTTTATTATTATTTATTTATTGATTTATTGTGGTATATAGTTTGTAACCTAATTAAAATCTTTGCTGCTGTTTGAATTAAAAAAAAAAAAGATAATTTTCTCGCATGTGAAAAGCCAGAGTGACAATTTCACTTTTCTAAGGAAAAAATGACATTGAGAGTTAGAAACAGCAGTAATTAAGAAGATGCCATATTTACCCTTGTCATTGCTTTGACCTTACTGCTGAACAGAATCAATGTTCCTGCTGCACCTTGTAAAAATGCTTCCATTCATGAGGCACACATAAAACCCTATGACTGCGAGGTACTGAGGAAGATCAAGCATTTCCTCTTAAATTTCTGGTATGTCTGTGTCTTGAATAGATACAGATTTTATAACAGTAGTTGTAAAGAATACCTATAAATGGTCAGCCTATAAAACATCTGCTGTATCGTGACTGCATCAAAAGATGATGATTATACAAAATCATGAAGATTTTTAAATAAAAGTTGTGCACTTTAAAGCAATTTCTACTTAGCCTCTTAAATTTGTTTTGTTGATAAGATGTTAATATTGACAAATCTGAGATATATTTTCTTTCTCGTACTTTTAAGTTTTTGTGTTTTAATGCTTTACCTGCATTATGTATCCTTAAATACAAACATGATACTGATTTACATTGTTAGGAATGAAGCATTTTTGAATAGGTGAGTCTAACATATTACATATTTTTCAGACCTTGTCAGCATTAGTAGGAGAGTGAATATTAATAGTTAAATTAAATTACATAGGTACGTGCAGTACATCAATACAAAGCAGAAAAGATCTGCAGTTATTTATTTATTTTTTTTAAAATCAAACTACTGGAATTTTTTTAACCTCAGAAGAGAGCTGGACTGGTGAATGAATATTATTGCTCTATTTGCACTGAATTTGAAATCCACATTTTTGAACTTTGGAGCAAAAAATGCTTCTCAGGTGATTAATTTTCCCATACATAGTACACTACAATACAATTTCATTGTATGTCTGTTCATGTATTCTTTTACTTTCCATATAAGAAGTATTTACCAAAATTAATTATGCTGTATGTGGGAAATAGAGTTTTCACTTGATTGTATTAGAATAAATCATGAGATCTGAACTTTTTTTAAGAACTTTATACATTTATTCTTTAACAAAAAACACTCTTCAATCAATAAATTGTATTTAAATATGCAAATGTCCTTTGTCTTGGAAAGGAGTATCAATCAGTAACATTGTCTGGCACTTATGGGCAGTATGATTTGCCCATTGAGAACACTGTGACTTAGGAGGTGATTTGCTTTTAGGCAGAGATTCAAATTCAGGACAATGGCTCTATACCCAGGAAGAAAGTGATCATTTGTCTAAATCAGGCCTTTATTTAGACAACTGATGACAGCTGGCACTGGCTGCAGTGAGATGAATTGACTGGATTTTCCTGCAGCTCTGCCTCAGGTCACGTGGTAAGATGGACCCACCTGAACAGTTAGAGGACAACGAGCTTGGATAAGGATGAAGAGAAAGATCGGAAGTGAAGTTATATTTTCTATTGTAATAGGTTGAATCTGCATGTCCAAAAATATAAATGAAATAGCATGTTCAATTTTGATATAATTCTCTTCTGTTGGACTCCTAAACATATAATTAATGTTTAAGTTAATGAAAAAAAAAAATCCCTATAATTCATAGAATCATATAATCTTTTTACTTCAAAGAGAGCTTTAAAATTCACCTAGTCCAACTCCCCTGCAATGAGCAGGGACATCCACAGCTAGATCAGGTTCCTCAGAGCCTGGTCCAAGCTGACTTGAATGTCTCCAGTGACAAGGCATCCACCCCTTTCTGGGCATGGTTCAGACTCACTGAGGGCAAATAACACTATTCTAAACAGCAAGCATTGTTTCCTTAATAGCTTTGTTTCTTAAGCAGTTAGAGCTTTTTCTCATCTGGCACAGCTGCAAGACACTAATGAATATAGAAAAGAAACACCATTTCCTTCTGCCATTTACAAATTTGGCTTTACTAGTCTACTTTATGATAGAAATAATTGTTCCATTTTTGAGCAAGCATTAAGTGAGTAGTGTCAGGGATCTGTATAATGTTGGGATTCAGAATCTTCTTTTGTACAAGACAGAACTTTTGGCTGGTACTTAGTTGACAAGTGACTAATGAACTGAAAAAATATTAACATATTAAAAAATATGAGGAATCTGTGTGGTTCATGGAAATGAAATCAGTAAAGTGCTTTGTTCACACTTGAGAGTGAATACACAACACCGTGTTTAATAAGTCAATAATAGGCATGGATTATTAAGTCACAGAATCTCAAAAGAAAATATACATGTGACTCTTTTCTGGTTAAAATAAATAAAGCTACAGTGGGAAAATTAAAATACATTTAGCTCAAACATTAAGTACCACACTTGTGTTGATCCAGACATAATAAACTCAATGGTTTCTGTGGCTGCAGTACCTTTTCAAGACAAGATTTTGTGCCTGTGGAGAAAAAATAATACAAGTACTGCATTTCTAGTGGAGCATACATTGTGTTCAAAACATCACTGGTGTTACAGANTACATATATATATATATGAAATCCTTTAAAGTAAATAGCATTAGCATAATATAATGTTTCATGATGCTTTGTAGAAGAGTTACTTTAATCTTATTTACAAACTGGTCTTTGCATCCATCTCATGTACTCAATGCATTAATAGATTTTTTATCTTTACATTTGCAATAGATGTGATACAAATGTAGAATTATTTTATCACTATAAATCACTATTTTATCTTCTAAATCAAATGAGCTTTCTCCAGTGTCTAGATTCAGTGCTGGAAGAGCATATCATTTTTTGTTAGTGTTGATTTCATAAACATTTTCATTAACCCTTTTATCAACCTTATTATGGATTAAGAAATTCTTACTACTTTCTCATTTTAAAACAAGATAGAATAAATAATGTAAGACAACTAGATCAATTTATGTGATGAAAAGATAAGACAAGTGGGAAAAAAAATCTATGCAGACAGATTTAATTATTTAAACATTTAAGTAATCTATATTTTTATGTTATTTAGAGACAAATCCTTATATATTCAATTAGTAATATATGACTATTGGTCGTTCATTGTAGATACCATCATCATCTACATCACTGCATTTTCTAATAACCTGATTTTAATGTATTTACCACATGTGTTTTTGCCAGGGCAAAGCAAATTGATCTTATTTATTTAATATAATGATTGACTGTTTTAATCTCCTCCTACAGATCCTGTATCACATGTATGTCATAATATTGAATTACAATTTTTCTGAGCTGTTCTTTTACCTACTTTGTAGCACAAGACTAGGATTGTATAGTTCAAATCTAAAACATAGTTCTATTTTTATTATTGCTGTTAACATTTTTTATTCTGTACTCCTGAATCTTCAGATAGGCATATCAAAAACAAGGCATTTTCTGGAGTTATCTTTCCCAGTTGTTCATATTTAGTCTCTAAAACCAGCCGAAAGGAGGTTGTAGTGCGATGTAGGTCAGCATCTTTTCCCAGGTAACAGCCAATAGGACAAGGTGTAACGTCTCCAAGTTGCTCCAAGNAATTAATTAATTAATTAATTATTCAAAGAAGGTAAGTCTCATCTGATAACGATTTAAATTCTTACAGATATTTACCTGTATCTATGATTTGATTTGCATAGCTAGATTTGGTACTTGGTTAGATAGGAATGTATTTGGAATGACTCCAAAAATAATCTTGATTATTCCAGTCTTCAGTTTGGAGTCCATGCTGCTTCTTGAAACGTATCTTATCTTGCTTCAATTCTACTATCATTTCAGCATGACAATGGTGATTTAGGTGCAATCATAATTTTTCCAACCTATTTCCACCAACCTATGTTTATAATCTTTCAAGTCCGGTTTCAATTCCAACCTTATTTTGAAAATATCTTTTAATCTTATTTCAACATTACCTCTTCAAAAACATTTTGGAACGGATTTTTGCATAAAACTGTTTTTTTCTTTTTGTGTGTATTCTTTTTCCTGAAAAAAAAATATATANTATTTAAACATTTAAGTAATCTATATTTTTATGTTATTTAGAGACAAATCCTTATATATTCAATTAGTAATATATGACTATTGGTCGTTCATTGTAGATACCATCATCATCTACATCACTGCATTTTCTAATAACCTGATTTTAATGTATTTACCACATGTGTTTTTGCCAGGGCAAAGCAAATTGATCTTATTTATTTAATATAATGATTGACTGTTTTAATCTCCTCCTACAGATCCTGTATCACATGTATGTCATAATATTGAATTACAATTTTTCTGAGCTGTTCTTTTACCTACTTTGTAGCACAAGACTAGGATTGTATAGTTCAAATCTAAAACATAGTTCTATTTTTATTATTGCTGTTAACATTTTTTATTCTGTACTCCTGAATCTTCAGATAGGCATATCAAAAACAAGGCATTTTCTGGAGTTATCTTTCCCAGTTGTTCATATTTAGTCTCTAAAACCAGCCGAAAGGAGGTTGTAGTGCGATGTAGGTCAGCATCTTTTCCCAGGTAACAGCCAATAGGACAAGGTGTAACGTCTCCAAGTTGCTCCAAGGGGGGTTCAGGTTGGATACTAAGAAAAAATTCTTCTCAGAAAGAGTTGTGAGACACTGGAATAGGCTGCCCAGGGAGGTGATGGAGTCACTATCCCTGGAGATTTTCAAGAAAAATGTAGGAAAAGGGTAGTGGCATTGAGAGACATGGTTTAGTGTGCACGGTGGTAAGGGGTTGATGATTGGGTGGGGTGGTATTAGTGGCCTTATCCATCCTTTATTATTCTATGATATGTCACTGTAGTATTATATTTGAGGCATTTCTGAGCAACTATTTTATATGAATTTTCCATGTTTTTGTTGATTCTGTCAGAGTGGCTTCCACAGATTGTCCTTAAAGTTTTATTTATTTTTAGCATTCATACATAATCCTGGTCAACAAGCTCCTGGCAAAAAATGGAAATCTCATGAACCTAATGGAAATACAGGCTCCATAGCATGCTGCTGTGGTTGGCTGTCCTCACATGCAAAACCAGTGATCTTTGCTTCATTGCATGCCCCAAGCCAAAACAATCCAATATAGTAAGCAAGAGAATGAAGAGATACGAATACTATAAAAGCAAGAAATTTACTGTGATTAGAAGAGCATCTGATGAAAATAAATATGACTTATATCTAGAAAACTTAAGAAGCTTTGTGGTTCCCAGTCAAAACAACAAACATGTTTTCTGAGTGTCCAGACTAGCTGTGTCTTTTCACAAACAATTATGCAAATACTATGGGACTTGAAGCAAAAATATTTGTATGCATGCTAGTATCTTATTGGCAAGATAGAACTCTTAAAATACATTTCTACACAGGACATTATGAATTATTCTGCTGATTAGTTCTGTTGTTTATAGGCTGCTGTAGGCCACTATGAAGTCATGAGCATGGTCATTCAAACACAAAACAGTTATAAATTCTGGCATCAAAGATTTCATATAAAATTCTTGCCATGCAACACTAACTTGAAACACTCAACTTGAATATTAATATCTATGCCAGGCGTTGTGAAATAAGTTCTCTTTCTCTTGTGGAAGTGATGAAATACATGACTGCAACTGACAATCCTTCTTGAAGTTGATGTGTTTGAAACATTTACTTTATCACATAACAGAGAAGTTACGACAGTGATTTCTGAATGCACTTCAGACAGATCGAGGAAAATTATTGAAATAAACCACAGTAATAGTTTAAAGAAATCACACGCGGCAAAAAATCATGAGTTGTTATTGCAGAAGGCAAGGAAGTTTAAAACTGGTCACATCTCCAGCCTTTGGTGAATTCAGATCTCACAAATTCTTGATTCTATTTTTTATTTTAAATGCTATAAATGTATGCTATTCAGTGCTGAAACACTAAGTGCTATGCTTAATCAAGAGTGACTCTTTATGAGTAATAGTGCCCTGACAAGAAGGGAAGTGCTGGCAGACCCTTCATTAAAGTGTTGAGAATAGCACTGCAGTAATGTACAGCTTTTCTACTTGAAGAAGTAGTCCTTATGTACGTGTGATTCTGTTAAGAATGTAAGACACTGGAGTGTCCTGTGCATGGCAAGGAGCAGGATCTCTGAATTTAAAAGGATGTGTTTCATGTAAGTGCAGCATGTCAAGACACTTTTTGTGGAGAATTTCTCAAAACATCTATTAATAGCCTTGGATTTAGGTTTGATCTGAAAATTAATTATGAAAAAAAAAAGTATATCTTTTTTTTTTTTTACACTCAATATAGATAAAATATTTTGTTCTGTGATTTGGAATTTGGCTTTAGCATACCTTTTCAAGTTCATTTTTCTAGCAAACTTTTAAGTAGTCACATATTTTATATAGAACAAAGAATACATGAGAGACGAGCAAACAAGCAGGCCATCCAAAAAGCATCTGTGCTGCTCACCCAGCAGGATCTCAATAATGGTATTTGTATTCAGCGACTGAACCAGTACAATCTCCTAGAAAAGAACTTACATGCACTTAGTGTCTCCCTTTTAAAAATCCATTTGTAATAAATTATTTCATGGCAGTACTTTAATTATTTATGGTGCCAAATGGTCATTCAACATTCTGAATCATGGCATGATCCACTTAGATAAGCATAGCTATGTGCTGCATGGCTTTCAAAGGTGCTGGGCATTTTCACTCAAGTCTGGTTTAAAATACTCTGCAGACTGCAAACAGAGTAAAACTGAGTAGTTGGTTTAAAATCTAAGCTATAATTAAAGTAGCATTGAAATATATATATAAATTTGTAATTATACATTCATAGAAATGTAGGTATATTATGTTCAGAGTGAATTTTATTTAAATAAATACATAAATCTTGCTTATATGTTTGACTGTTGTTTTTATTGTTGATTATTCATTCCCTGTAAACATGCTTAATTTATTACAATTCTGTATTTTAATTAAAATATATATATTTCTAACATTCACTATTTTTAACCAATAGCATTTTACCCGAAGAATGAATTCTAGATCATTTGACAGTTTTAACCAAAAATTATATTATTTCATTGTGAACCACTTAATTTCTCATTACATCTGTTTACTTCCTGGATGTTCAATATTATAGTATTTATTGCCATTTGGAGATTTAATTTATAGAATTATATAGAATTTATAGAAAATATATACATCTCTTAAAGCTGCGTACAACTAGACTGTTTGTTTCAAATAATATGGGCCATATTTAAGTAACCTAGGGTTTCCTCTGCTCTGTGTACAGAATATTCAGAAATCAAAGGCAGCTTCAACCCAGCTTTCTAAGTCTCTTTGTTGTTTTACATAGTTTTTTAAGGAATTTTGTTATCTTCATTGACTAGGCAAAACTTAATTTTGAATTTTGGCAATCTAGATATGGTCTTACACATGAAAAAGTCATTTTCTGTTTCAAAATGTTTTCAAAGATTTTTTTTTTTTTTTAAGAAATTGGGAACATGTGACATATCAAATGGGAATATGCTCTTAGACAAAACAGAACTATATATTCAGGAAATTTATCAGTGCTTTTTGTGTTTAAAAATATTATTAATTTGTATATCTGTATTCCTTTGCAATGTCACTGCACTTTAATCCAGTACTTTAATCAGGTAGCTACACAGTAGCATAATTAGTTGTTGTATCATATCCATCTGTGGCAAAACAAGAAGCAATGAGATTTGTTTGCATATGAAAATTTGGTTAGATATTAGGAAAATCTCTGTGAATATGAGGGATATTAAGCCTCTAGAAAGACTTAGGGATAACAAAATATGCCATTCACTGGAGAGTTTTAGAGTTTTAGAGGTCAGTAAAGTAAATATATAAAGCATCAAACAAATAAGCATGTAGATTTTAAAGTTCTCTTCCTCCAGTACCATATTCTATATTACCAAATTCAATTAAAGGAATAAAAAGAAATAAAACAACAAATACTAATTCCACAAGGGCGGTTTTTCAGGTTGATTATGGATAGCATCCTAAATGCAAAATGGGACAAAAGTATTTTTCAATTTCAAAAACATAGGTGCTATGTTATGTCCATTAGCATAGAAAGCTACTATTCAGGTGGCTGACATAATCATGATAGAGAAGTTCTCAGCAGTTATTTACATGAACTGAAAATTAGTAGCTATAAAGAATTGAGTAAGGTCATGGTGATTTCAATACTATCTCAATGCTAGCATGACCAGTGAGGCTGCATTTCAGGTATTTACCCTCCTCTTGATAATTAAGCTATGAAGAACTACCAGGACAGTTTTCCACGGTAGCAAATAAGCCCTCCAGGAAGGTGTGGTCTATTTTGAAGAAACTCCATATTCAACATGAAAATGGACCACCTTGCAAAATTGGAGTGCATCCTAGGGTAAAGAGCTTTGAGCTGAAGAACTATGCTTCTTCAAGTAGAAAACTAGTCAGTATCATTAGAGTCTTCAAATATGACATTAACACTTGAGATGAGCATCTGGTAGCATTTGATAATGTTCTACCACTGTAAATAAGGTAATATATTTCTCATAATGGTTCGCTGCCAACAGTGCTCATCTAGGAGTGAAACAAGATGACCGTTTATATTCCCAGTTGGGCAATGTTGCAGATTTGTGTGCTATTACTTGTGGTGAAGCTTTAAGATGGCCTTCATATCATCACAAACTAAGCACATTACTTTCAAGTACTCTGTGTAACAATTCTTTGTTATAATTATATTTTAAGGTCAAACATTTTACAGATATATTTAATTGTGTTATATATTCGGATATACTTCATACATAAAGGTACAGAATTCATCTCTTTCCTCCTTACTACAACTACGTGCTTACCATTTTCAAAGGGTAAAAGCATAAATTTTCTATTGGATGCTGGAGAAAAGCTGTGACTTTTGTTCTTTTAACATCCTAAAAAACAGTTTAAAGATGCCTCATGCGATTGAAACAAATCCCCTGTTTCTGCCACTTATGAAATGACTCTAGGGTGTGGCTTCACCATCTTCCCTATGGAAATTTTGGTAAAATATGCAAATTTAGGAACTACTCTTTATTATGAATTAAATACTGCTTTTTGTTTTGTTTTCATCAGTAATGGTATACTCCTGCATGTAGTTGAAATTCATTAATGTTTGAGTGTACATCCAATGTTAGGCAGCTAATTAAAGTGTTAAGGTCGGGATCTCATGCCTCTAGGCTTCTTGTATTATTATCAGAGAAAACAGGCACTGTACTGTACTTTGGTAGCTGCTGGGTTAGTTCTCAGCTGCTTAGTGTTGTCAGAAGATTATGACAGCTTTGTTAAAGGCTTTTTCCTCATCTCGTATCTAGCATGTTGAGAGTAGAACCTAGATAATTCCAGTTCTCTATAAAGACTGTGTTAGGGTGCCAGATAGGCTTAAGAATCTCTGTCAGGATAGGCTAGCAAGTAACAACTGTTATGCAGCAGGCTAGATTTGATGATTCGTAAGATCCCTTCTGCTGTGCTTTTCCTTGCTAAGATGCTGTGCAGATGTCTGGGGAATGCATGTGATCACTGTGAGTGCAGCATATTTGATTGAAGAAAGTAAAAGTATGCTGTACTCATGCTTTTACTGTTAAAAATATATAGAAAATTTTAACTGTGCATATGTGTATACCTGGGGAGGGTGATGGGTGAAGGACAGTAAGCTTGTTCATGATAAATGAGTTGCTGCAGCGAAAGGCATTGTATTGCTTACTATGCCCATTTGTCGTTAAGGGGAAATACAGTTGTAACAGCATTTCAGCTTCTGTATTACATGCTTTTAAGTGCCTGTCCACTAAGAATGCCTGCTTTCACTGATTTGAGACAGGAAAGTTGGCATATTATTTCCCAGTGCTCGAAACTCAATGTTGGCTTCTATTAAGTGCTACCAGACATGCAAAACAATACTTGAAACAAGACTATTTGAACTAAAATGTAATTGGACTCATTTAAAGTCTTATTACAATGAAATCTGACTTCCTCCTTGTAATTTGACTTGTAGAAACCTCTCAAAAAAAATACGCCACTACCTTTTGCCACAGGCTGTACATTTAAATTCTGCACTAGGTAAGCATAATGAGAAAAGAAAGTTCTGACATAGATGGAGATCATATCAGCTCTGGCTTGATTAATTATTTCCACACAATCAATCAGCACCTTATTTAGATAACTGGAGGCACTCGCTAGTTAATTTGTGAGGGTAGAACAATGAGGGCAAGCATTTATACGGCCAGTCGATACTCCAATTAGTGTTAGAAAGTCAAATGCAGGTTTGAAAACAGCTAGTAGAAAAAAAGCAAGGGTGAAAAAGCACTAGAACAGACTTCCTGGAGATGTTGTAGAGTCTCCTACAGAGATGTTCAAGAACTGTTTGTGTACCTGCCTGTGCAGCCTACTGTAGGGAACCTGATTTAGCAGGGAGGCTGGACTAGATGATATTTTGAGGTCTCTTCAAACCCCTGCAATTCTGTGATTCTGTGAAGTAGCATAACTTCCCTGTTCTTAGATACATATTTATTTCAGTGAATCCAGTCATCCTCCCCAAAAATATTTATACAAAATATTAATTCCTTTACTTCTTAAAAAACACGTATATAGATATTTCTGTAGACACTTAAAAACAGTTAAATCATATACTAATGCTGCATTTGCATAACTGGCAAACTTGCACTTCTTTTGGTTACTGACTTAATTTCCACATTATCAGGACTTATTCTCACCTTCAAGAAAAATGCTAGTTCTAGGAAGTAGAATCATTTACCTCTCACATAAACATGGCACACAAACTGTAAAGCATTGCAAGGTAGATGATCAGTTACTGCTCAATACATTGCTTATGTAGTGATTAATTTGGCTGAAGTATATGTTGGCCGAGTCAACAGACTAACCTGTATTCAGAATATTCTGTATTCAGAATAAACTGAATAATAAACTTACCTCAGTGTCAGATAGAGAAGGATAAACTGGATGAGGTTTTAGAACGATGTTGTCCAGAATTACATTACAGTGGTTCCTCATAGCATCTTTTAATTGGCAAATGTCTGTACACGAGCAAAAGAGAAATAATCATTTTATATAGCATCATATTTCTCCACCTTCTGCTCAAGAGAGGAAAGAAGCCAAATTCAAACTCTGACATTTCAGCTAAACCAGTTTTATCAACATCAGAATGGTCTTGACAGAAGCTTTCATGGGGAAAATAAGAAAATGAACAAAACTTTTTCAGTGAAAAAAAAAAATGAAATACCTGTTTAAACTTATACAATAATATTTGCTTAGTGCTGTTATTTTTATTTATTTTTCTATATAGTATCTTTTGAACTGACATCACATGAAATGGTCTACAAAACAACATTACATTTTCATTAGTTTTTAAGAAAAAGTTTGGAAGGACAACTTTTTTTTTAGAACGATGAAATGACATCTCTTAGATGGTAGCAGTATCATTACTGTTCCTAGGTTTTGTTCCTAGGTAATGTAATAGTAACATCTTCAATATCATTCATATATTATATATTTTTTTATCTTTATAATTGTATCCCCATAACAACAAAGGTTAATTTGAATGAAATGATTTCATAGAAATCATCATCACAGTTGAAGTTCATAAGTACCTGGGCATAAATATAGGCACAAGTTTCATACAGTGAGAAAAAATACTGGATAACTCAATCAATTTGAAGAAGCTGAGGAGCCTCATTGTTACACAGTTGTTACATTTCCACAGAAATGATCTTTTCTATAGTGTGTTTTCCTGCTATTGCTAAATTTGGATAGAGAATAATGATTCCCTATAACATAAATAAATAAAAATTTGTTTATCTTAAAGTATACCTGCTAATATTTAAACAAGAATATTTTCATGCCATGTTTGGTTTATTACAGATTCTGTACTGCTGTCCTGTAGATGTTCTCCCATTTTCTTGGTACAGCTTTGACTTATTTGCTGAATTAAAATTTCAGTAAGCTGCACATTGATCTTCCTAAGATATTTTCTACTTTACAGGTTTTCAGTCCTGTGTGACATTCCTTATTGGGCAAAAGTTAGATAGATGGTAGGTAGGAATTACAGAAAAGGATTTTACTGGAGTGGTAGCTTTCCTAACTACAGCTGCAGCAGGAAAGAACTATTCATTTCATCTGTTAAGCCCATGAGATGGGACTGTTTAGTGTAGAAAAGTCTTACGGGAGATTCATCAACCTGAAAGGACATAAAATGAGGATGGTGACGTGTTCTAATCAGTGGTACTCACAGAGGCAATGGTCACAAACTGGAGAACAAGACGTTCCAGCTAAACATCAGGAAACACTTCTTTACTAAGTGGGTGACTGAGCACTGGAACAGGTTACCCAGAGATGTTGTAGATTCTCCTCCCTGAAGGTCTTCAAAAACCATCTGGTCATCTTGGGCAACCTACTCTAGGTATCCTTGTTTGAGTAGGGAGGAGTGGTCCCTTCAAACTTCAGCTGTTCTCTGATCCTCTGAAAGAGCCAAGATGTTTAACAATTTCTGAGTTATATGTAATTCATGGAACAATTGAAGAACTATACATTCAGGATCAATATCAGCAGTACAGCTTATAAAATATAATATTAGATACATATAAAATATGATTTCAGAACTGCACTGTTCTAATAACTTCCCTCTGATAAACCCAAGAAGTTTTAATTGTGCAAGCACAACTACACAATATGTGCACATTCTGTGCACCTACATCTGTGAGTGTGAGTACCCCTACTGATACACAAATCCCATTGGGAACCGAAGGTGCTGGCTTTTAGAACATTTTTCTCCCTAGAAACTACTGCTTGTGAGAGGTCCCATGGATTCATACAGGTACTCTGAGATATGTGTCCCTGTGTGTGATAGTCTATGGCACCCTGCAGTGTAATCCCACAAGCTGGAATGGGACTGCTTGCACCATCACATGGGAAGGAGATTCCAGGCCTAAGTAGAGGTTGGAGTGCTGTTAGGGTGGCTTTTGTCTACTCTATTACCATTTTATGTTCCAAGATGTCTCACCAATTACAAATTTTCATGCTTCTTCAAATTCAATTCTTCAAAATTGACAATTCTTCAGATTAACTTCTTTTCCTGAAAGTCTTTGTAATCCTATGATTATTGATTAATGAGTGGTCATTCCATGAAAAAACTTATCACTGATAATTTCCTCTTTAGTGGTTTCTATTTTGGTGCAGCAGCTTCTTAGAACAGGCAGTTTAGGATATGCCATTCACTCATAGCTGTTGGATTCCTACATAACTATTCTAAAAAGGTTTAAGGGGAAGAGATTCCAAAAAAATCTTAGGGTAGTTTCAGGGCATTTATTTTCCAGAGAATGTGTTAATACCTGGATTTCAACCCATACTCTAATATTGAGTATGTGTTAGCTTTTAGTATGGCTAAAGCATGTTTGAAAATGAATTAAAGAAAGCAGTATTTGGTTGAGGCTCCTCTGATAAACAAGAATTTATTTTCAAGATAAAAAACTACTCAAGGGGTGTGTGAGCATAAGAAAAGGAGGTTATGTTTTTTGCTATATCTCATCTATATCCTCTCCATTCTGATTCTCTTCCAGTAGCTCCTACAGAAACTGTTGAAGTGTTAATGTGTGCACTTTACACATGGCTGTATGCCAAGCCGTAGGATTTTGTTATAATTCTCCTTTCTAACACTTCTTACCATACTGAATTTGTCCTTGGAATGGACAGCATCATTAGGAGTGGAGATTTAATTATAGCTACTTAGAGACAACTTAAGAACTGTTGTTTAATTTACTGCAGTTTTAAAGTGGAAGCAAGAAAGTAGTCGGGAACTTCAGTAGTTTAAAAACATTGGCACATGAGATGCTTTGTCAAAGGTTAGTATAGCAAAATTTCATTCTAGTGGAGAAGTGAAAAGAATTAAGACTTTCAAACAATTTTTTTCATTATATTCTTTTTTTTTTCTTAAGCACCAGTGTAGATATGTCAGATTAATTAGATCAGATATTTTTACTATACTTAATTATTATAAGTGATGTAATGGGGTCTTGCTTCTCATTTGACCATGATTCATTTTGCAGGCCTATAGATATCTACATTATACACATCTCCATGTGTATCTGCATGCATCACTCTTTATATTTTACAGAAATACGTTTATTTCAGGGCATAATTCATTTGGCCTATTCTACATTGCTTCATTAGGTTGAAATACATCATATGCATATTTTTCATTCAGTGTAAAGGTGCCTAGGGTGATTAGCTCAGATGCAAATATTTAGTTTTGATATAATTCCTTTTAGGCTTTCTTGTAAACCATAAAGTATTCACTTCTACTTAAAATACATCTATAAGCTTTTTGGCATTTTTTTTTCATCTTAATAATATTTGATAGCATCTATTTGAATCTTATTATTATAGTGCCTGTATTTCTGGGTTCTCTTTTCTAGCCTCTACACATGAAAATTTGAAAATTCCAATCATCTGTCACGATACTGAAAACACTGTGAATTCTTTTAGCCTATGCCAATTATATATCCAGATTGAAGGGGATTATTTCAGTGCTTATAGGTTTTTTTCCTACTGTGTGGACATCCTCTGGGCAGTCAGATATCTCCATGGATTTTGAATACTTGTCCAGTGTCTTGAATTAGTTATAAGTTCTCGACTTCCCTTTACAAACCAAGAAGGGATTACATAGCATAATGCAACATGCTCGTACCCTAAAACAGCCACTCTGTTACAGGGTGAGCATTTCTACCTCTGTCTGAAATCAGTGAATAGTCATATCCTTTGCAGTTTTAGGGACATTGTCACTATAAAAAAAAATATTTATATTTCACAAATATTAAGCACAGGGAAAATACTTTTTAAAAATCTCTGCTATCTGGAAATAAAAAGTCCATTTTGATCTGGTGTAGACCATGCCAGTACATGCATCTATATGTGCAAAGATAAGGCTGGGAAACATGCTTTTTTTTGGTCATATTTCACAACATTTTCTCATTCCATTATTTGTTTCTACATATAAAAGTGTTCCCCTTACCTGACTTATTAGATTGCAGGTTTCTACAATGAATGGTATTGGCAGTTTTGGCACTGAGATAGTTTCTTTCCCGTTCCCGCTGGTAGAAGGCTAGCTTGGAAATGCTTCTCAGTCTTCATCAAGGCTTTTGCCAGAGAAGGAAGGTAAGATAAAATCCTGATGACCATGAAGGAAATGTGATAATGAGGATTATGGTGGTTTTCAAATGTGTGTATTTGTTTCACTGTATTTTATTTAATAAGATGCTGCTAGGTTTGGGATTCAAGGCTACACTCAACCTTGAATAAACAAGGTTGGGGTATGTTGGCTACTTTTCATGCTTTTCCTCAGATAAGGATAAGCCTAGGTAAGATCTGAAGGACAGGAAAGCACATTTCATGGTTTTACATAGCATTATAATTGCTCTGTAATTTTCTGCAGCTGACATACCAATGTTTTTAACAGCAATACTTACTGGAGCTGTGAAAGAGTTCAGAGCTCAGAACCCTTCCAAAGAAGTTCAGAGAAAATACAATTTTTTACTATTAGTATGTACTGACACTAAGCTGTGGAGATGGGCACTGCTGGGGAGCAAAAAGTGAAATTTCCTTTTTCTTTAGTCTCCTGTTGCTACCCCTGCCACGTTTAGCATAATAGTGACATATACTATTGCTAGTCAGACATTTATTTAGCTTAATGAAAGCTACTGCAAAAGAAGGTATAATTCCTAGTTTTCAGTAATGTCCTTCTGATATTTGGCTGATGACTGTGCTCAGAGAAGCTTTGCTAATGTTATTTAATTATGCCTACAAGAAAACATAACTTGATATCTAATGTTGTGCTGAATGTTCTGATGAAAGTAGTCTCAAACCATAATACTCTCTCCTTTTTTAAATATTTTTTATATCAATTAATATTCATTTTGCATTCCTTTGTGTGGAACCAAGTTATGGATAGCCAAGTTTCAACAACACAATGAACTATGCAATGTTTTTTTTGTAAAAGATACCGCAGAAAAGTAACATTTCCCTTACCATTACATTTATTTTGCTCTGAAATACAAATTTCCACTGTCCTCACAGTTCTCACTCCTCTCAATTATTTTTAACTTTGACTTAATGTTGAAACTAGTGCATATTATCAGTTTCAATGCATGATTTCAATACATCTTTGCTCTCTGAACTCCAGTTCATAAATCTTTATGCACATAACTGAAATTAATTTAAATTTCAGCCTTAGAAGAAATTATATTTAATAGGTTTCTACAAACTGCCCAAGCCTGTTTACACAAAGAAAGTAATTTTTCCATTTGATGTAGGAATGAACTAAGTAAATTCAACGTTATTTTTTAAATCAAAAAGCTGGGTTTTTAAGATAAAACATTATACTATTTCCTAACAAAATTTCTAAAGCACACAAGCACACAATCCAGTAGTTTTGAACTGCATGATATTCCTCAGACAATTAAGCCATTTTCTTTTTTTTTTTTTGCCAAACTTTGCAATTCTACTAGAGATTGCAAGTCTTTAAAAGACTTTTTTTTTTTTTCTTCCCTACCCACTCTCCTCCCACTTCTTCCCCCTTCCCTCCCTAAACCAATATAACTGGATCAGGATGTTATATTTCTTAAAAGCAACACTTGAAGTCAGTTAATTGAGCACAATTATTTTTTTATAATCTAGGTAGAGAAAATGCATAGAATTTTATGTTGACATCCTTTTTATCATCTATCAAGAACTTTAAAATTACTACTGAGAAACCAGTCTGTCTTCATAGGAATAAGTTTTAATAGACAGAAAATGTTAAATTCCTTTTAAGGGTAGTTTATAGGGAGAAAAGTGTTGTGGGATCATGCCTCAACATCCCTATGTGTTCATGTCTGACAAATTGAAATATCTTCTCTTGTTCTATGCATATGCATATTCTATGCATTTTCAAACATTCTTAAGCGTTCAACAAGGAATTATTTTTCATGTCTAATATCTAAGACATGAATGCATGGAACCTGAACAGCTATTGCCCATCTACAAATGCACAACAACCTGATGTGAGACCACATATGCAGTCCAAATGAGATGCATTTTATCTACACACATACTAGTGAGACTACATTTACAATGTACAAACAGTGTAGACTTATCTCCGCATATATGGCACGTGAGTACATATGGATAGAAGAAGAAATCTTTTCACCATTAAGACAGTCAAGTACAGGCTGCCGGGAGAGTTTGTGCAGTCCTGTCCCTCAAGATTCTCGTAAATGGGTAAAGCCCTGAACAACCTTAACTGATCTCGTAGCTGATGCTGCTTTGATCACAAGGGTGCTAGAGACCTCCTGAGATCTTTGCAAATCTGAACTCTTTGATTCCACAACTCTCTTGTGTGGACAAATGCTGTTCCCAAGACATGCTTTCAGCAATGACATAAATTTCCAGAGCGGGTCTGATTTGTTGTAGGCAAAACAAATTTTATCCATTGGTACTGAAACCTCTGATCAAAAGGAGATATTTGCCAGCTGAAGAATTTTGTTAGTGGGAAAGCATCCAGGAGTGCTCTGTAGCTCTGGAAGTCATTGTGCTCATCGTCATGACCTCATTTCTCTGCTTTCCAGCTAGCAGCTGCAGATTTGAGGAGGAAGCCTCAGGTAATGTAATCACTTTGACTGAACATGTGCTGTCCCATTTATGTTCTGGAAGTTAAAAGAGGTCAAAATGGAATTTCTGCATGTCCTACAGTACAGCTACAAGAGAACAATTTGGCCAAGGACTTCCTACTTTTCTTTTTATATAATTGGATAAAATTTGTACTTAATATATTTTACCTTGTATATATTTGATAATCCTATAGACAAGCCTATATGATGTTAACACTGCTATGTTTGGAAATAATACTGTCAGTGTACCACTTTATACCTTAAAGTAATTTCCTCTGAAATTAGAATGTATCATCATTTGTTTCAAATACTAAGGCTTTAAGGTATACATAAAGATTAGATCAGGCATGTCGAACCCACAGTCTTTGGGCTGCATGCAGCCCAGCACAGCTCACAGTGTGGCCAGCCCCTGCCCTGTACCATCACGGTGGCATGCAGCCTTCATTCAACAACAACCAAACAGTGTGCTGTTAACACAGGGCTGAAACCAGGTCAGGAGAATGGTGCGGTGCAGTGCTAACTCAAGTGATGGCAAATAATTTTATGCATTTTGATACATAAATAGGAATAAAAAATAGGAAGCCTTACTTTTCATTTGGATAAATTTGAGATATTGCTGAATTTTTTTTTTTCTTTTGTTTATTTTGTGACTTTATTTTCATTCAACATGAATACCTTACCTGTGAATTTTTGGATGAAATGTCTAGAGTTGTAATCAGACATTCAATTTAAAATTCTGATCATGTCTCTTTACTAGACTTTTATAAGCTCTCTTACCAGAGTAAAACACCCCTCACTTCACAATCATGCCTTATTCATGTCGCCGCTTTTTGACATTATGAACTCTTGTGAGCAACTTTGTCAAGGACGAAGCACAGAGAGTAAAATTAGATCAAAAATCTGATGAGTACCTTGAGACCTGGCTAATAATTGCAATGAAACTGCCATCAAACCAGACTGATGCATTAGTTTCCCAACAACACGGTCAAATATTCCACTAGCTTTACGTTTTTGTTATCCTCTTTTTTTATTTTTTAATAAAAATATGAAAAAATATAAGTTTTGTTACTTAAATACATTACTATATTACATATTTTATGTGTAGCCCAAGAGAATTCCTCTTCACTCAGTGACAGCAAGCAAGCAAAAAGGTTAGACATCCTAATTGTTAGGGTAACTTGGCTTCACAAATTGTTGCTGCAAATGCATTTTTTTCTACATTAAATTTGGTTCTTTTACTATAATGATAGAAGAAATATTAAAGTAAGAAATTACTTCATTATTTAAATAAGATATATATTTTTTTCTGTGTGATTTTATAAATCAAGGAAGGCTTATTTTGTATATTTTTTCTTACTTGTCTTTTCCTGATTGTATTCTGTAAAGAGCTTTTGCTTTGTAAGACATGAAATTTGATCATTGCTTCCCTTAGAGAGCTGTCTTTTATATTAAACATGCATGCCATGTTCATAGGCATGCCACTGAAAAACCTTCTACATAACTATCAATAGCAAATCTCTAGTGACAACATAGGTTATGTTTATATTAGCAAAAACAACTCCAGGGAATATTTCCAGCCAGTGGAACTGAAGTGTGTACATTGTTAAACAGTTAGATTTGTCCCTCACATGATTTTGGCCTAGGCCAAATAAGAGTCTTCCAAGCAGCTCCTGGGCACTGTGCAGTGGTTAGAGCATAGCAAAGACCATCCCTTCCAGGCAGTCCAGATGTGCCTTGGACTGATGTGACTGTTTTGGAGAGCAAATGACTTAACAGTCACAGTACAGTGTGTTTCATGTTGGTTGATCTCTATGCCAGGGAATGGTCCCATGATATTTAAGTTATGAGTTTATTCATAATCTTAGAGGCTTGTTTTGCTATCCTTTCAGAATCAAAACCTTCCAGGTGAAAATTTTTTATCCCTTCATTTTTGTTTATTTGTAATTTGATTTGCTTATTACCTCAGAGGTTGTTTGGGATTTAATTCGTTTTCACCATTTTGACATACTTTTATTTGTCAATGTGGAATTACAGAAGCTATTGATATACTATGGTGAAATATTCTGAAGGAGTTTCTTTAGAAAACTGAATATTTTCTGGCATGTTTGCATCCTGCTTTTCCTCAGTCTCTTCTGTAACAAGTTTTTTCTAGATATAAGCCACTCAACATGTTTTCCTTGCTGTACTATGTTTTATTTTGAGCTCCGTGAACTGTTTCATTCTAAGAGTACTGTTGTCCAAGTTTTCATATGAAAATAATTTTATTCAGTCATTGCTCTGACAATTTATGTCCTTAATCAGAAGAGAGACTGTCACAAGTGAAATACAGATGTATAATGCTTCTATAACCATGTGGTAAAGCCTTGGCAGTAAAGTGCATACGTAGCATAAGTTTGTTTTATTTTACCACCACACTACAAAGGAGGTAAATGCCAGACAACACAGTTCATTACTAATGTGCAACTTCTGTTTTCTCTTAGGATCTATTCTTTATTCTGATCAGATCTTGAAGATGTATGTAATTATAGTTTCTTGCTGGTAAAAAATAAGAGGGAAAATTAGCTTAGTATGCTTATATCTGAACTCAGAGCCAGTAACTGATATATGAATCAGAAACATATTATTCCCATACTGGAAAATCTGAAAAGCTTTTAAAATATTATTTTATTGCCAAAGTGTTGAATGACATCTATTCCAATATTTCATGTTTAAATTCATTTTCATTTAAACACACAGTTTTGTACTCTACTTTCTCCTTGGGGCTTTTCAGCAAAGTTATTTCCATAATCATTCCTATAAAGAGGAGGTAAAAATGTAACCCAGAAACACATTTTCAATGAGTATTTCTGTGTAATTCAGCTTTCTTGGGAAGTGTATTTTTATATCTAATTCCTTTTGCTTATACAGGGAGAATGTATCATCATTTATAGTTTTGTTCCCAGAAAGTTCTATCTTCAATCTCCCTCCAGCAGTAATTACTCATAGAACTATTAATATTGCTTTGAAACAACTTCTGAAGCACTTGCAAGTGTCTGGAGGAAGAGGGATTTTCATATGATTGAAATCTTCTGGAAAGCTGTGAGGTCCAGTTGCTACTAATTAATCGATTTTTACTATAAATTTGCTATGAATTAATTCTGTGTAAAACTGGAAAGATGTCATATTGAGCAATGCTGACTGTTTTACATACTTATTTTTCATGGTTTTAAGAGAGAGAAATGATTCTTTATAAAGAATAATTAATAAAATCCTAATAATCTCATGATCTGGCTGTAGGATAACACTGAGAAGTTTTCATATGCTAGTTTCTAAATCTGAATTGTTCTGAATTGTGTTTTTTTCTTTTTCTTTTTTTTTTTTTCCATCATCTCATTACACCTTATTGCAAAAATAATGGCTGAGTCTCAGACCTCTTAGGAATCTACAAAATCTTCACTTGGTGACTGCTTTTGTTTAAGTAATGTATGCTGACATTCTGTTATAACTATTTGCACATTGGTCACTCTGAGCTTGTTGATACATATAAGATAGTCATGTAAAAAGTGAGCACGTTCAGATAAGTTTCTACATGAACACAATCCATGAGAAGCCTACTCATGGTTACTGTTTATTTCAGACATCTGCAGTCCTAGTTATACTACAGTAGACTGATTTTATTTCTTACCATGAGGTGGGGGAGTAGAAACCAAGTAGCTACTCATACCAAGTAGCAAGGAACAGACAGTTTTGTACGATATTAATAAAAAAATAAATAAAAGAAGAAATAAAAGCCTGCTTTCATAAACACTCAGAAGACATCATTGTCAACAGAAGGGCTCAGAGGTCTCATTAAAAAGAGCAATTGGGCACAGGTGATTTTTGCCAAGAAGTGCTAACTCTCTAATCTAAGACCAGACAAAAGAGTAAACTGAATAAGGGCATACGGTGAGGAAGGATCAGGATGCCAAAGCAAGGAGTACATGAAGGATGTTACCTCACCAACTAGAACACCATTATAAGTGCTTTTGTATGACAAAAAGCAAAATATAAGAATGTGTCCCCAACAGTTAGCAGCAGTATCCAATCCAGAGAGATGACAGGAAAACAATTCTATGGGGAATTCTTCAAACTATCTGCTATTAAATCCTGCGATAGGGTCTCACTGGTCTTGCATAGCAATAAATATTCAATTTATGTATTGGCGCACATAGTTGTATATTGTAAGCTTTTGCTAGTAATTTTCTTGCAGATAGATTGTTTACCTCATTTTTCTTTTTACAGATATTCAAAAAGATCTGACAAGTTTTAGAAAGGGTTTTTTTTGTTGTTGTTTTTTTCTTTTTTTTAAGTGTTTTGACTTTTAAATTTTCTGAATCAATCGTTGTCAAGGAATTTTACAATTTTGCTAGGAATAGATGTATGCGTTACCAAATACAGAAATATATTATACAAAAATGCCTAAGCAATGGAAATCAGTGCATACAAAATTTTGTAAACAATGCCAGTTGAACTCAAAGGTATATGACATTTCTAGCTAAATTTTGATATGTTGAAAATGCTTTATACAGTTTCAGTGACATTCTCCAGTAGAGGAAAACTGATGTTCTTTTCCACTCTTTCCTTCTTGTGTTTTAATATTCATAGGTAAGATATGTAACTTTAAGTGAAATTCCAGTGCTAAAGTAGATTAACTACTGGAGGACAGCATCTTCAAGAGGTCACGTATTTTTAGAGTTCTATGTAAAATGCTATTCATAGCCAAAGGAGATTCTGGGAGGACAGAAGACGTGGAGAGCAAAAGGGTGAAAATAATTAAGAGATGCTGATTAGAAAGCAGCACAGTTAGGAATATGTGAGATAATTAATGCATTGTAGTATTTTAGATCACTTAGTGTCAGAATTAACTTTTTTGAGGAGTTCTTCAGAAACACAGTTAAGTGAGTGAATATTGGTACTTCTCTGGGAATTTTTAGGAGTGAAAGTATATAGTGATGGGCAATGCAGTTCTGTCCTCTCTGTTAGTCTTACTAGGTCTTAATGATTAAAAATAGATTCCTTCTCCAATCCTTGGTTCACTTTTCTGTAGAAAAAGAAATCTCCATTTGTGTGCTTTGTTTACTTTTTGTGTTTGAGTACACATGTGGGTGTGAGCTTTCTGCCAGAAAGCTGAGCACATGCTTATGTTTTAGGCCATTAATACATTGCAGGCAGATATTTAACTGATCTGGTGGCTAGAATCTGTCATTTAAACAGCATATTAGACTGAAAGCAAACAATTAACTGAATTTAAAACTAAGCTAATTAACTACTTTAATCTATGTGCTGCTTTAGGCCATGCCTCTTTTGTGTGCAGGAATAATACTAATTAATAATAATGGTATTGTAAAACCTTGTTTTCCATTATGAAAATTTTGGATTCAGTGGACGTCAATAAAAAGGTGCTGATAATCCTTTCATTATTAGGAAAATATGATGTTCTTAGCAGTAAAATGCGATGGAGATAATGTTTGAATACTGACGTTAAATTGCAGTAGTTCCAAATTATGTCTTTGAGCAAATTAAAAATATCACAAGCATTTCTTTAAATATTGATGTTCATCTCTGACATATTTCTTAATAAGGATTTGTCTATATTTGAAGTTAGAAAGTTCAATTTTTAATTAAATATGAACTCTCCTGAATTAACTAGTATTCTTACTCAGTTTCTGCTTTGACAAAATTCTGCTGTTAAAATAGAAAAATGCCCTCTCTGAAGCTTCTGCACACTGTTCATCCCTACAGGCATATCAAATGAGTGTGAAACAGATGATGTAGTTCAGAATTCTGCTCTAAGTCAGTAAAGTTGTTTTGTTTCCGATTTTCTCCATAGTTGTTTCAAATTTTACAGACAAGCCTGAGAAAACATTTGTAATTATAAGATTTCTAAATTTAAACATATATGAATGACGTATAATATTATGTGTTATAAAAATAACATTTGTAAAGATAAGATTTTTCAGTTTGGATAGGAGGAGGCTCAGGGGAGACCTTATTGCTCTCTGTAACTACCTGAAGGATGGTTATAGTGAACTGAGGGCCAGCCTCTTCTCTCTTGTAACTGGTAATAGGACTAGAGGGAATGGCCTCAAGTTGCACCAGGGGAGATTCAGGCTGGATGTTAGGAAATACCATTTTTCCAAATGGGTGATCAGGCACTAGAATGGGCTGCCCAGAGAGGTGGTGGAATCATCGACCCTGGAGGTGTTCAAGGAATGTTTAGATGTTGTGTTGAGGGACATGGTTTAGAGAAACGTATAGGTGATATGTGGATGGTTGAACTGGATGATCTTGTACGTTTTTTCCAACCTTGATGATTCTATAATTCTGTGATTCTATGATTTAGAATTCATGTGAGATACAAGGAAAAGAATTTCTTCTTCCTTACAAAAATGTTTATGTAAACAGCAATTTGTGCAAGAGAATACTGAGAAAGTGCATTCTCTTTTAGCCAAGGAATAAGGTGCTGTAAGAATCAATATTTTGTGAAGAAAAATTAAGTTTGTGGTTAGCCTATTTTCAGAAAACCTTCTTGGTGGATTAGAAGTTGTCTGCAGATAGGGTTGTTTATGTAATCAAGCTTAGACTCATCCTATTACTTGGTATACTGTCAGGTGTCTCACTGAAATTTTAGTACCTGCAAGCTTTCTATAAATAGGAGACAGAACCTGCAGAGAGTGATTCAGATTTTAAATATGCTGAACTAACTGAGAACATGCACACCTTTGAATATTCTTATTCCTAGATCCATCATATTCTCAAGCTGTTGGTGTTACATATCTAGTCCTTTGATTCTGGGCAGGGAATTACAGTAACGATATCCATTTCTGTAAATAAATTAGATTTCTAAACTGTTTAGGTACTGAAAAGAGTTTTCTAGACAGACTAGGTTTTGCTGTGATGTTTTAATCTCCTTTTCTGCACAAATAACCCATTGCCTTGTTAAGCCTTAGTCCTAATTCAGTTTTGATTTTGCCTAAATAAATCAATTAAATTTCTAAACCAGTTAGGTTTTCCAGGACTCTGAAATCAGTGTGAGATTTATCTCAAGTAATGCCAGCAATATAAATGATTCTTATCTGAGTTCAATGTAGTAAAGTTCCTTCTATTATCAAAAGAAATAAATAGTCATTTCCAGGGGAAATGGATCTTACCTGCCTTTGAAAATCATTTTGGAAATGAAGCAGTTACCATTGAATTTTGCTGTGCAGTGACTGCCCACTAGCTGATGTCACTGTTACATACATAAGGTTAAACAAAATGAATACCACTGTTATCTAAATTTCTGTCTGCTGTATTATTCTTTTATTAGTCATACTCTCTTGTATTAATCCAGATACAGTAGCTCATGACTGGAATGTTTATATTTGGCAGTCTAATGTTGCATACAAATTTATTTCCAAAAAGTGATTCTCTGCACTTAGGATTATCTTTATTTTGGGGTTGTAAATATATTTTTTGACATATGGCCTGGTCATTTTTTCAGCCTTTCACTTTCTAAAGGGGGGGCTATAAGAAGGAAGGGCACAGGCTCTTCAGCAGGCACTGTTGTGACAGGGCAAAGGGAAACAGTTTGAATCTAGAAGAGTAGACTGAGTATAAGGAGACGTTTTTACAATAAGAGTTTGAAGCACTGGAAAAGGTTGCCCATAGAGATGATGGAAACCCTATTCCTAGAGGGATGGGGATATACCCCTGGCTATAGATGTCCCTATTCATTGCAGGGGAGATAAACCAGATGACTTTCAAGGGTCCCTTCCAACTTAAAAGATTCTATGATTCTGTGGTTGTTCTGCCAGTTTCCTTCCTTCCTGAGTTTAGTCAGGATCTTGTAAACAGTAGTAGTAGTGGGAAAATCATTTAAGATCTCCCTGTAGTAACTGATAAATAAAGTTTGATAGGAATGTCCTGCAAATACTCTGGAAGCAGGAAAACACTGAGGGATTTACAGACAACATATGGAATGTAGTTGTTCATGGCCAGAAACTACAGCATAGGAAGTTCTGCATGAATGCGCTCAAGTTCTTTATGGTGAGGGTGACAGAGCACTGTCACAGGCTGCCCAAGGGGTTGTGGAATCTCCTTCTCTGGAGATATTCAAGACCCACCTGGACGCCTACCTGTGTGACCTGGTGTAGGGAACCTGCTTTGTCAGGGGGTTGGACTCAATGATCTCTAGAGGTCCCTTCCAACCCCTATGATTCTGTGATTCTGTGATATTATGTTCTCTTTTTTTAGGCATCTAGATACCAGTACCATTTCAATAGCATTCTCTTGTTTTCATTTCTCAGTTTCACCACTTGCAGGTACATGGTAAAGGCCCCCTTTCATGGAATTGTCTCAAGTCACTGTAGAGCTTTAATTATGTGAATGCGTTTTTAAGGGTGTATTTAAATTTCACAGAAGTCAATTGCTCTTAAAGCACATGCTTGAAGATGAACATGTGCTGAAGTACTTCTCTAAATAAAGAGAGATTTAAACACATGCTTAAATGACTCTGAATCTGGGATCAAATTATAGACAAGATTAAACTCAGAAGAATAGAGAAAATAAAAATACAAAATAATATAGCACACATAGATTTTAATTATTATTTTCTTTGCATTTTAGCTGTTCTTTCCCCCAGTTTAAGAGTTTTATATTACTTGTTTAAAATTAAGCCTATACTAGTATGCAATATATATATTTTTTTTTTTAAGAAAGAAAATTAATGTTATTGCTGAAATTACATACCTTCTGCTTGTCATCTCACTTTCTGGTTTCTCATAACACAATCAGGTAAAACTGTCTTTCATTCCTACTCCACAGACTGTAAGTTGGATGTGCAAATGGGAAGAACTCTAGAGTTTTGTTACAAATTCCTTATTACCAGACAAAATCAGTCAGATAACTATCAACTACATCTTTCAAATTTTGTTTCCTTTTGGACTTAATTGAGCATTCTTACAGGCTGCAGTAGCAGTTAGATGCATGGCGGTAAAAGTAGTTGATGTAGAAATGGTTATAGAAATAGATGAAGAGAGAAATAGAGATGATGTGAAAAAAAAATTTTGCTAGTATTCTCTAGTTGAAACTTCTGTTGGATATTTTAAAGAAAAGAAAAACAGGAAAAAAGGCTTCAGAGCATAGACATGAATAAACTGGACATAGTTTGTGGACAAGCTGCGTTATGTTGTCATACTTGAGTAGTTTGGTTTGACTAGATGACCTCTAGAGATCTATTCTTACCTCAACCACCCTATTATAAAGTGAAATTCTGATATCACTTAAGATAGATGAAACATGTACTGACTTCATTAGTATCTGAAGAAGACTACTTTAACATGTACACATCTGAGGCTACTAATACAGTCAAAAGCATTTTAGAGTCCATAGATTCATAGATTCGTTAGGTTGGAAAGGACCTACAAGATCATCTAGTCCAACCATCCTCCTATCACCATCCCTACCCACTAAACTACTAAATCAAATCCCTTAGCACCTCATCTAAACGCTTCTTGAACAGCGCTAGGGATGGTGCCTCAACCACCTCCCTAGGCAGACCATTCCAATACCTGACCACTCCTTCAGGGAAAACATTTTTCCTCAAATCTAATCTAAATCTTCCCCAGCGCAGATTGCGGCCTTTCCCTCTTGTCCTGTCATTAGTTATCTGGGAGAAGAGTCCGACCCCCTCCCCACCACAAACCCCCTTNCCACTACCCGCTGGGCACGGCCCTCTAGCCAGTTCTTCACCCAGAGAAGAGTGAACCTGTCCACACCACGGGCTGCCATGGGGCAATTATTAAAAGTAATTCAACATATTGCCTCCTTCTGTCGAAATCCTGCATGCTCAGCTCTGCTTTTGCTGTCATAAATCCAAGTTATTCACAAAAAAAATTGAACTTTGCTAATAGTGTCTTTTTAAAAATCTGGTTGCTGACCAGTATTTATTAGGTTTTTGCCAGGAATGACTTGTATATACAACCTCCCTCAAGCCCTGCACAGTCAAAATAAATTTTTATAAAAGCTTTTGGGTTTTGTTTGTTTCTGTGTTGTATGTGAAGCTACCCCTCTATTTAAAATATACCTTTGAAAACTCAAAGCTAAGTACTTTGCATGAGACTTTTCACTCATATTCAGTGCCTCTGGCTTACAAGCAAGTGTCATATGGTTGCAATTAAAAGAATGTCACAAAAACTTCATTGTAAGTAGAGTAACATATGCTCTTAAGGGGTTTATTCAGTTTCCAGTGCTTTGAGTCTTGCTGGGATTGGGAGTCACATCTTTCACAGCTAGTCATCCTATCTGCTTTAGATATGTCAGCAGACAGGGTTCCAGATAAAACATCTTCCGGAAATGTTGACAACTATTTGTGCAGAGAAATCCAACTGCATGAAATAAACAACTGAGGAATAGCAGTGGCAAGTTCTGCTCCAGAGGTAGTATTTTTATCAATCAAACAGACTATGGATGGCACTTGAGAAATGTTTCCTGTTGAGGGATCAGAATGGGAAGGGGATTCAGCCTTGTGCTGTAGGTACTGCCACAGGCTTGTGAAACATTAGCAAAAAAAAAAAAAAAAAATTGGGAAAATGAGTATTTTAAAAAAACAAAAAAAAAAAA